>PVJN01030981.1:11845-25310 GCA_004026805.1 Lasiurus borealis | reverse complement strand
GGGAGGGAGGTGGGGGAGGGGCGCGGCGCGAGGCCGCCGGCGGCCGGGGGCCCGGAAGCAGCGCGGAGGCGGCGGGCGGCGGAGGGATCCGCGTCCTGGGGCGCGGGGAGCGCACGTAGCGGCGTCCTGCGGCCGCACGCTCCGTCGCCGGACGTATCCCGCCGCCTTGGGTGGTGTTTTTTTTTTTAATTTAAAAAAAAAAATAAAAAAAAAGAATATGGAACCAGGGTGCTGGCGGAAGCGGGGGAGGCGGCGTGTGCGCGTGCGCGAGCCGTTGCCAGGGCGACGGGCGGGGCTGGGGCACGCGCCAGCGCTGGATCCCGGTGGCGGTCGCTGGGGGGCTGCGGGAGGTTCGAATCCCGGCGCTGCCAACTCTTGCACCGGGTGGTCGAGCCTCGCAGTCTTGGCCTGGCTTCGGTTTCCCCGCTTTGCGGAATGGGTGGCACTGCCGAAACCGGTGTTGTTCAGTGGATAGAGCGTCGGCCTGCGGACTGAAAGGTCCCAGGTTCCATTCCGGTCAAGGGCATGTAGCTGGGTTGCAGGCACATTCCCAGTGGGGGGTGTGCAAGAGGTGGCTGGTCGATGTCTCTCCCTCTCATCGATGTTTCTAGCTCTCTATCTCTCTCATTTCATCTCTGCAAAAAATCAATAAAATATATTTAAAAAAAAAAGAAAGAAAGAAAGAAATGGGTGGTGCACCTTTAGACCCGCGTGCTCGGCCTGGACGCTTGAAAGGGACGGAGCTGCTGGAGGAAAGTGCCTTGGGGTGTCTAACAAGTCGCCACTTAGAGGATGTGATGAACAAGAGGGCCTGGCCTTGCAACCCGTGACCCCGTGACCTGCTGGGAGGAGTTGGAATTTGCTCCCCACCTGCTGCCCATGTCTATGGGGGGAGGGGCGGGCTTGTTCCCCTTTCTTAAGCTCACCTGCCACCGCCTCCAGGCAGCCCTCCCTGGTTTCTGGCGTTCCCAGCAGAAGCAGGCTCCCAGCTTTTGCTCTCCAGGTGGAGGCCAGGCGGGAAAGTGCCCACGCGAGGGGCACGGCAGGAAGAGAGCTTGGTGGCGGGCACTGACCCTAAGTCAGGGAAAGACGGCATGGAGGTGGGGGCATGTGGTTGGCACGTGGTGATGGCTTCCTGGCTCGTGTTGAGAGTCAGGGTCGAGGTGCTGCTGGTGGAAACAGGGACCCTCCACGGAGTCAGAAGACCCAGGCCTGCGAGGAGCCGGTGTAGGGGTACGATTTACTGGGCAGAGCCCTAGCCGGTGTGGCTCAGCGGGTAGATAGACTGCCGGCCGGCCTGCGGACTGAAGGGTCCTGGGTTCAGTTCTTATCAAGGGCACATGCCTGGGTTGTGGGCTCCATCCCTAGTCAGAGAGTGCCAGAGGCAGCCGGCCAATGATTCGCATCAATGTTTCTCTCTCACCCTCTATTTTCCTCTCTGAAATCAATAGATATATACACAGTGGTACCTTGAGATACGAGTTTAATTTGTTCCGTAACCTTGAGGCGTGGGAAACTAGGAGACGCTCGAGTCGCTGTAAACTGGTGGGTCGTGTGCAGCCGGCCGATCCCCGCGATGACTCCTATCTCAACTGTTGCTCGTATTTTAAAGCAAAAATCGCTCGCTCGACGGCTCGTATCTCAAAAATCTCGTATGTTAGGGCACTCGTATATCAAGGTACCACTGTATCTAAAAGATTGATTGGGGCAGAAATGAAAGTCTGCCCCCAGGTGCCCGCAGGCTGTGTCTCACCCTCGCCAGGGGGTCCTTCCCCTCCCCGAGTCTTCCTCGGTCCAGAACCGGGCCCAGGGCCCAGAAGTTCTGTGCCAGGACTTCTGCCCGGGCCAGAGCTTTGTCAGGCCCGGTCTGTGCCCACCTGCCTGGCTCAGTCCGTGCTCCCCCTGTGCTCCAGCCGCTGCTGTGCTCCCATGCCAGGCTGGTGCCCAGCCCACACGTGGAGCCCGTGCCTGGTCCAGCAGCTGCCGGCCTGCGAGGCCGCAACCGAGAGAAAAACAGTGGACGAAGGGGCAAGTGGACACGGGTCACAGAGAGAGGGCCTGTGTGAAGCGTTGTGACATTATTTGGGGCTGGGGAAGGACCCGCTTTCAAACTGACAGTCCCTTTCCTGATCCCCTGTGGTGTCTGCTGGGCCCTCCCCCCTCACCAGGCAGGCCTGTGGCCAGAGGGGACCCCTCCCCTGTATGGCTGCTCCTTGGCTCCTCCCCAAAATGTGCGTGGCACAGGGATTTCCCCTCTATAGTCCTTTCTCTCCCGAGGGAATCCCAGCTGCCTCCTCCATACACGCTGGCAGCCTGGGCGTGTGCCTGACCGGGAATCGAACCCGGGACCTCTGGGTTCATGAGTCCTCGACACTTAGCCACTGACCCACACCGGCCGGGCTAGGGCTTCGCAGTTCCTTACAGCAGTGCCCCCGCTGACCCGCCGTTTCGGTTTCCATGGTTTCCGTTACTCACCCAAGGCCAGCCCACCGTGATCCAAAAATATTAAAGGGAAAATTCCAGAAGTGAACAACCGGTGGCTTTTAAATTGTGCACCGTTCTGAGGAGCGTGGTGAAGTGCCCCGCTCGGTCTGGGAGGGACCCTGTGTCTCCCTGCTATGGGCACTCCCGCCTGCTACTCGCTGGGCAGCACCTCGCTGGCCAGATGGACTGTCGGGGTGTCCTCTAGTGCGTGTGTTCCTAAGGACGGCCCACAGGGCAAGAGCAGTGAAGCTGGCACTTCAGATGCGACACAGAGATGCTGCAGCAAAGTCCTTCCTCTAAGGCAGCGGTTCTCAACCTGTGGGTCGCGCCCCCTTTGGGGGGTCAAACGACCCTTTCACAGGGGTCGCCTAAGACCATCAGAAAACACCTATTTCCCATGGTCTTAGGCACCCACACACGGCTCCTGGGTGTAGCAAAGTGCAGCCACGTAGTTTACTGTTGTCCTATGAAGACCGTTGCCCATGCTACACCACAATTCAAGACAACATTTCATTTATTTGTCACTAGAAATAAATATTCCACAATATATAATTACATATATTGTTTTTGTGATTAATCCCTATGCTTTAATGATGTTCCATTTGTAACAATGAAAATACATCCTGTCTATCAGATATTTACATTGCAGTTCATCACAGTAGCAAGATTACAGCTATGAAGTAGCCACGGAAATCATGTTATGTTTGGGGGTCACCACCCCATGAGGAGCTGCCTTAAAGGGTCGTGGCCTTAGGAAGGTTGAGAACCGTTGCTCTAAGGGAAAGGGTGGAAGTTCTCACTCTGAAGTCAGCACAGGGAATAGAGTCAGTAATACCGCAGTCACTCTGCACGGTGCCAGGCGGGTACCATACTTACCGGGGAGCACGCTTCGTAAGTTCTATAAACGTCTCACCACAGGCTGCGTGCCTGAATCGAAAATGAAATAATATTGAATATCAACTGGAACTGAAAAATAAAAAAAAAAATTTAAAAATCCTGTAGAAAACATATTTATTGGTGATACAATGAAATTAAGGATAAATAGGGGTGCTTTCTATTGTCACTTCTATTTCACCTTTAAAAATGAATGTATTAAAAAATAAGTTTTGTGCCACATCAACCGAACGAAAGACACATAGAAAACCAAAGAGTCATCAGTAAAATGTTGCTTCATCAACATGAAACGCTTTTTTTGCATCGAATTGTGACCTGTGATGATTTATTTTGAGAATCCCAAACGCACAAAATCCTGGGTTGATCCAGGTCAACCATTAACCTTGAGTGCAAATCGCTTCGGAAAGAAGACAACGCTCTGCATCTGGTGGGATCAGGCAGGTGTAGTGTATTAAGAGCTTCTAAAACCAGGTGAAACCATTAATACTGACTGCGACGGACAACAAATAATCAATTTGAACCACGCTTTGATCGTGAAACAATTAGAATGTACCAGAAGACAGCAAAGTAATTTTGCTTCATGATGACATATCCATTATCCACTTTAAAACCAGTTAAAGACACGTTAAAAGATCTTGCCTGGGAAGTATTAACCCACCCGCCATATTCACCAGGCCTTGCTCCTTCAGATGACTACTTATTCCGATCTATGACACACACACTTTCTGAGCAGCCCTTCACAACGTACGAAGAAGTGGAAAATTGGGGTCTCTCGTTTGCCTACAATAGACAGAAGTTCTATTGGGACGGTACCCACAAATTACCTGAAAGATGGGGGAATGTGTAGCTAGTGATGGACATTACTTTGATTTGAATAAAAGCACTTTTGGTGTTTCTCTTGGAAAAAAAAAGTTTTTATTGATTTCAGAGAAAAGAAGGGAGAGGGATAGAAACATTAGTGATAAGAGAATTCATCCATCAGCTGCCTCCTGCACGCCCCCTCCTGGGGATATGGAACCCTCAACTCAGGCACATGCCCTGACCTGGTTCATGGGTTGATGCTCATCCACGGAGCCACCCTGGCCAGGCTCTACTTCATCTCTTATTGAGGGTGTCAGCCAATCAGAAAAACATATCAAAGATAGAAAAATTGAAATAAGAAGATACAGCTTTATAGTATTCAGAGAATGTGATCGTGTATTGGAAAACAAAACAAAACAAAACAAAAAAACCCTGTAAACCAGCGGTTCTCAACCTGCGGGTCGCGACCCCTTTGGGGGGTCGAACGACCTTTTCACAGGGGTTGCCTAAGACCATCGAAAAAGGCAGATATTTACATCACGATGCATCACAGTAGCAACATTTCATGGTTGGGGGTCACCACCGCATGAGGAACTGTGTGCAAGGGTCGCGGCCTTAGGAAGGTAGAGGACCGCTGCTGTAAATAGTAGAACTCGTAAAAAAAAAAAAGATCTCAACTCCATTAGGAAAGAACAGCTGTATGTGGGGTCGTGGGGAGGCCTGCCCACCCCTGGGCTCCCTGACCCCTGCGGCTGAGGGTGTGGGTGCTCAGAAGAAGTCGTCTGGGTGGGGGGGTGGGGTGTGAAGGAGGAAATGGGTGCTGGCCTCACCGGTCACCTCAGACTGCGGAGGTGGCAGAGGGGCCAGTGCTTAGCATGGACAGGGCATTGCAGCTGGCGGGGGGGGTAGGGGGAGGGCGGGAGAATGGAGCCCGTGTGCCGATGGATGGCCCGGCTGTGCAGGCAGCTCGGAGCCTCTCTGGAGCCCGCCGCCAGGGGTCCCCCGAATCAGGAGAGACACGAGTCCTTGACTGCAGGTGCGGGCGTCTACACACCCCCGGGGGTGGGCTGTCGCTGCATCATCTCGCATCATCGACCGGTTTCCGAACTCCTCGCAGGTTAGGAGGATGGTCCGCCTCCCACCGAGCCTCCCGACCGTGACCCACGTCTGTGTGTGCGGGGACAACTGTCTGTGGGTGAGGTGTCTGAGGTCCCACGTCTGTGTGTGCGGGGACACCAGTGTCTGTGGGTGGTGCTGTCTGAGGTCCAGGCCCCCCGAGGGTCTTGGACCGTGTCCCCCGTGGCTGGGTCCTGCTGGCACTGAGCGGATGGGAGGGGGCCGCTCCTGACTCACGGGAAGGGTTTGGGGTGATTCCCTCCGGCGGGGACTGTTACATGTGAGCCCGCTCACCGCCCGGGCCCTCCTGGGGGAGCGCTGAGAGCACCTCGGGGACAAGGATGCCGCGTGCAGCAGGCAGAAACGTGGACGCGGGAATGACCGTGCCACAGTGGCCCCCCTTAATTACAGCCGATCCCCAGCACGTCCCTGACACGCGGTTAATCGGGTTTCGGCAGAGGAGCCTGGAATAAAGACGTTCGCTCGGCGAGCTGTGGGGGTGGGCGCGCTCCTCGGCATCTCACGAGCGGTGTGATGACAATGCCACATACGAGGGCGTGCGTTTATGGGGACCCCTGATCCCGAGCCTCCCAGCTGGGGGGCACCGTGGAGATGATTTGTGTGTAGGGATGTGGGAGGTCAGGTGCATAGGGGCTCTCCAGGCTGTAGGGAGGTGGGTGCAGATGGGGCTGTCCCCCATCCTTGTGTTGGGCCAGGTGACTGACCGTCTGTCTGCACATTAGCCTCCAGATGAGGCCTGAAGACCACTTCCACTTTAAGACATTCCACGGCCGCTCTGTCAGGGCCCCCATCTTTCCGAGGGAAAATGGAGGCCTCCGGGTGGTCAGAGGCGCACCCCGTATCCCCGACACTGTGGGTGAGCCAGTCGGGGGTGGGGGTCCCGGACCCTGACTCAGGTAGGTGCCTGTCCAGCTGCTTCTGGGAGGTCACAGAGTGACACATGGCATTCATAGTGTCCCGCAGGCCCCGCTCCCCAAGTCTGTGCAGATGCGGACACGGAAGCTGCAAGGGCCAAGTACCCGTGTCAGGGGCGCAGGCTGCTGGGCGCAGGTGGGCCTGGTCTCACCCACCGCGTCTTATCTTTTAAATAAGATCCATCTACGCGTCCTGGCCGCTCTGGCTCGGTGGATAGAGCACCGGCCTGCAGACTGAAGGGTCCCGGGTTCGATTCCGGTCAGGGGCATGCACCTAGGTTGCAGGCACATCCCCAAGAGGGGGCGTGCAGGAGGCACCGATCATCGATGTTTCTCTCTCCTCGATGTTTCTGTCTTTCCCTCCCTCTCACACTCTCCATAAAATATCGCTGGGAAGATGTCCTTGGATGAAGAGTAACCAAAGTAAAAATTAAAAAAAAATTGATGCCTTACACGTGGAGATGTGTGTGCTTCTCCTGTGAGTGCAGGGTACAGTGCCCCGGTCCGCCACCAGAGGGAACCACCAGCACGTGTATGCTGCCCATCCCATGAATGAATGAGGGCTCTGTGCTTTTGGTGTTGTTTGTGTTTATATTTTCCCTAAAAAAAGCAGTTTGCTGTGGGTGAGTGGACAGCACCCCCTCCGGCACCCCCGTTCTCCGGCTCCCTGCTGCCTGCGCTGAGTTGCTGCAGTAAATCATACAGGCGAGAGCAGAGGCCCCCTTCGCAGTAGCTACCCGTCTTAGTGTAACGAACTGTTTGAAATGCCTCTCTAACCGGGATGCCAGCTACAGATTGGGGACCAAGGCCTGCATTCCTCACAGGGACCTGCTTGCCTGTTATAGGAAATAGGCATTTCCCCCTGGCATGGTGCTGGCCGCCCGGTGGGTGGGTGGGTGGGCAGACGGGCAGAGATGCGGTCAGCTTGCCAGGTCAGCTGGGTTCAAGCATGGACTTTTTATCTGGCTGGGCTCCCTGGCAGCTCGTGACCGTCTCTGTGCCCAGCGACCTGCTCTCTGCAGGGGAAGGTGGGGCGGAGCTGGGGGTGGGGGGGGAGGCGGTGATGGCCCCCCGTCTGCAGGGCACTTCTCAGGCCACAGGAGCCGGTGCGCTCACAGCAGGGATGCTCCCGCCCACAGCAGAGGCAGTTTGAGACTCTCCTGCAGCTGGGGGCCCGGAGGCTGGGCGAACCCTGAGCCGTGGAAGCCTGAGGCTTTGCCTTCTCACGGCCGACACGCGGGAATCCCAGAGAGTCCAGCTGGGGGAGCCCCTGGCCTCCCCTGCCGGCCTCCCCTGATCATGGGCCTCCGTACCCGGTGGGTGCCCGCAGGCCCATGCATCACGGGGGAACCCTGCACCTGGCTCCCGTGCCGGGATGGGTGGGGGAAGTGCCTGTCATGCCCATGGGCTCTCCCCGGACGGACCAGGCCAGAGGCACCTGGGTTCCTGCCTCCCCTGAACTTGCCTCCCCTCTGTGCGCACAGGCTGAGGGCAAGGCCGCCTCTGTGTGCCCCTCCCCCCACCCCCAGGCCACCCGCGCTCCCCGCCTGCAGGAGCCCCCGCTCCGCACGGCCCTGGCCCTGGCCCTGCTGGGTTGCCTGCCCCGGACCCTGGCAGCTCCTTCCCCCAGAAGCCTGCTTCCCCGGTGCCTCAGCCGCAGGAGGGCTGCGTCCGCCACGTGCTCTCCTGGGGCAGGCATGTGGCTGGCGTGTTCTCGTGCCGGCACATGCACATCTCTGCAGGCACCCACGTAGCTTTGGCGCCACATAGGCCGGATCGGATCTGCCGGGAGGCCTGGCTCCCTCCTCTGTCACGTGGATGATGCTTCCCGGCTGCCTCGCCAGCAGGGCCATGGCATAGCGTGCAGATTGCGCCCTGCACGAGGCACCACACCCACGGGGGCCCCTTTCACGGGCAGATGCGTACACTTGTCACGCGTTTTCAGCAAATGGGCTCGATCCCCAGGGTGGGGCGTGCAGGAGGCACCTGATCAGTGATTCTCCTCATTGATGTTTCTCTCTCTCTCCTTCTCCCTTCCCCTCTGAAAGCAATAACAAAAGAAATTATTATTTTTTTTTAAATATGTTTTATTGATTTTTTACAGAGAGGAAGGGAGGGGGATAGAGAGCCAGAAACATAGATGAGAGAGGCATCGATCAGCCGCCTCCTGCACGCCCCCGACTGGGGATGTGCCCACAATCGCGGTACATGCCCTTGACCGGAATCGAACCTGGGACCTTTCAGTCCATAGGCCAACGCTCTATCCATAGGCCACACCGATTTCAGCAAGAAATTATTTTTAGCCGAGACCGGTTTGGCTCAGTGGATAGAGCGTCGGCCTGCGGACTGAAAGGTCCCAGGTTCGATTCCGGTCAAGGCCATGTACCTTGGTTGCGGGCAAATCTCCAGTGGGGGGCGTGCAGGAGGCGGCTGATCGATGTCTCTCTCTCATCGATGTTTCTGACTTTCTATCCCTCTCCCTTCCTCTCTGTAAAAAAAATCAATAAAAAAATATGTTTAAAAAAAGAAATTGTTTTTAAAAGTTCCATAAGGCAAACTAAGTGGAAGGAAATGGTCACTCTGTCCCCGCCTCTCCCCCGGAGGAGAAGGAATGAGGGAGTTTACATTGTGCTGAGCCGCACGCGCGCGGGTTGGGGACGTGAAACAGAGCGGCTCTGTGTTGCTCAGTCCCCCACGCCCCTTGGGGAGCGGCCAGCTCGAGGGTTTAATGACCTCAGGGCAGGGGAAGGGCAGGGAGCGAGAAGGTGGCTCTGGGAGGGCCTGCACCCTGTCCCCCGGGGGAGAGGGTGGGCGGGAGGGAGCTGGGCCTCGCAGCTCGCCTTCGAGTTCATCCATCCCAGGGAGCAGGGAGCGCGATTTATCTGGGAAGGAGGGAGAGGCTTTTAAAAAAGCGATCGCTCCGAGTGCCGCGATTTAACAGGCTAATGATGTGGCACTCTGTCTTCTGGCTGCGACAGATGCTCAGCGCCGCCATGATCACCGCTGGCTCTCGCGCTGCGGCGTCCCGGTGGCGGGAAGACGGTGGCGGCGGGCTGAGTGATGCCCGGCCGGGGCGGGTGGGGAAGGTGCGCACACAGTGGGGATGCACAGCCAGTCTCCCCTCCATCCTGAGACCTGGGGAGGGGACTTCAGGATCAGGCCAGCCGCAGAGGGAAGGGAGGGGGGACCCGCCAGCTCCCAGGGACCCTGCCCGGAGACCACGAGGCCCTGCCACCTGCTGGGACCCGGGAGCCCATCCCAGTTCGCCACCTTCTCCCAGGAGGAGCGGGGTCGGAGGCCCCACGTGCTCCTGAGCCCCCAGACCGAGCGGTGTCAGAGGTCACCGGACCCGGCTGATTGCAGGTTCGAGCTCAGCCGCCAGGACTTGGGGATGCGGCTGTTTTAAGATGTTCCTTCTTGCCGAAACCGGTTTGGCTCAGTGGATAGAGCATTGGTCCCAGGTTCGATTCCGGTCAAGGGCATGTACCTTGGTGGTGGGCACATTCCCAGTGGGGGGCGTGCAGGAGGCGGCTGATTGATGTCTCTCTCTCATCGATGTTTCTAACTCTCTATCCCTCTTCCTTCCTCTCTGTAAAAAAATCAATAAAATATATTTAAAAAAATAAAAAAGATGTTCCTTCTTCATAGCACAGAGCAGCTGCCCAAAACCTGGCAAATGATGCACAGGCACCGCGAGGTCAGACCTGAGGTCGGGGCTTCCCTTTGGCTGGCGGAGGGCAGGGTCCCTGGCCCTGGAAGCGCACCCGCTGTAGCATCTGCCTCGCGTTTAGCTGACAGTGCAACCAGGTTTCGGGGAGGAGGCCCGCTCTCCTCGCCCTCGTCCGCTCTGACACGGAAATGGCCCCTCTGTTGGCATTTTGGCAGGAGAATCGTCCTCCGTACCTGGGCAGGCAGCCTACCCGCCTTTGCTTTGTGTGTGTGTGTGTGTATATGTGTGTGTGTGGGGGGGGGCCTGTGCCATCCACACGCCACCCTGGAGCGCCTCTGAGCAGCTTCCTCGGCACCGGCCCCGGGCGGAGGCCAGTCCCTCTGGGCTGCAGGCCCGGGGAGGGGGCACCTGACTCTGCCCCCCCTCCGGGGCCCAGGCCGCCTGGCTGTGCCGCGTCTCTGCAACAAAGACCGCATCGCTGGCAGAGCAGCCCGTTCCCCACAGGCGGGCCTGGGCCCCGGGGCGCTGAGGGCTCCTGAGGAGCGTTTCTCTCTCATCCACGTTTCTCTTTCTCTCCCCCCCTTCCTCTCTCTAACGCCAATAAAAACACTTAAAAGTTCTAGCTTGTCCTTGTCATTGGATCCCACGTTTGATCCTGTCACCTGCGCCCGTAGTCACGCTGTCAGCCTCGGAAATCGGGGACTCGTTCCATCCCGTCTTCCTGTCTCGCGCGTGGGTGAGCATCACGGACGCTCGGGGGTATTGGTGACGGCGGTGACACTTGAAATAGGAAGCGAGTGGCTTGGAAAAGCGACAGGTCCCATCCTCCCTGCTCCCGGCTCCCGGGCCAGCCGGCGGGACGGTGTCCTGGCGCTGGGGAAACGCGACTTTGACCGGTGCTGCTCGCGCCTGAGCTGAGAGCGCGCAGCCCGGGTGCCTGATCGCCGCCCGGCGGTGCCTTCGGTTGAAGGTTGGGGGTAATTCTTCAAGTTCCATGCCCCGTGCTGGCGCTGCCGTGCCGTTTACCCACAGGTTTGGGGAGCAGGGAGTGCATGATGGATGGATCCGGAAGGATCAGAGTTCTGCACACGGAGGGAGGCAGCCAGCAGCCCGGGAAGGTAGTCAGGAGCTGCCCGCCCTGCAGGGGTCCACGAGAGAGCCGCATGGTTAGAGGCTGGCGACGCCCAGGGGGCAGCCTTCCGGCTCCTCTCCGGGGGGCAGAAGGGGTCCCGGTTTCCGTGCGGGTGAAATGACGTGCGTGCGCGTTTTCTCTTGCAGAGAACCCGGCCATCTTCATGTGCAAGTGCTGTAACCTCTTCTCGCCCAGTCAGTCGGAGCTCCTCTCCCACGTATCCGAGAAGCACGCGGAGGACGGGGTGAATGTCGACGAGATCATCATTCCCCTGCGGCCTCTGAGCACCCCCGAAGCTCCCCTCCCCAGCAAAGCCGGAGACGGTAAGGGGGCCGGGCGCTGAATGTGGGGGCGCCGCACCCTGGATGTGTGTGTGTGTGTGTCTGTGGCGATAGTGCTGAGTCAGTCGCTCTCAGATCCTCTGGTTCCGGGTTTCTGTCTGGCGTTTGGTTTTGGTTCGATGGGCACAGAAACGTGGAAAATCTCGCGGTCTAACCCAGACGCCACCATAGCTGTCTGGGTGTAGATCTGCTCAGATCAGATGGGGTTGGAATTCCCTGTGCCAGAGGTGCCCGGTCAGTGGATGGAAGAACGATTGAGTGAGTGAATGAATGATTGAATGAATGAATGATTGAATGAATGAATGAATGAACGATTGAATGAACGATTGAATGAACGATTGAATGAACGATTGAATGAACGAATGGTTGAATGAACGAATGAGTGAGCGAATGAATGAATGGAGGAGGTGGCGCCAGCCAGCAGGTTAAAAAGCACGCGCAGCTGTCGGATGAGCTCTGACACCACGAGCCCCCCTCGGTCTCGCTCACCTGGAAGGTGAGGGCAGACGGGCCTGGCGCGGGCGGCTGCGAGGGTGACGCAGAGAACATGGCGCAGCTCCCGGTGGCTCCTGGCACCGAGAGGACACACAGAGAAGCGGTTCTGGGAACATACATGATGCATAACCTGCACGCTACATATGAACAACAGATTTGGATTGCCAAAAGCTTTGACACGCACAGACTCCTTCGTGGGCAGGGTCAGGTCAGGGTTCGAGGTAGGGTACAGCCAGATGCCCGCCTGGAGTCCCCTCTGCGTGGCATCAGGTGCAGCCGGTGGGTGAGTTAGAGAAAGTGTGCAGGCATGTAACCAGGTGCCCACAGACGCAGAGCCGCGCGGTCCAGGAGGAGCAGCGGCGAACAGGAGCTGGCAAAAGGCCCCACAAAACTATGTTTATATGTGGGGTCAGCGGACGGCCAGTCTCCCCGGCCGGGGTTCCCCTCCCAGGGTTCACGGCCACGCTAACGAGCCGGTGGCTCTCTCCGGGGATCATCCAGACGCGTTTCCAATAAGCAGGCCGGCTTATCGATCAGCTGTCTGACCCGGAGGCCGAGGAGGGGCTGGGACAGGAAGTGCGGTGGTTAATGAGTCCTCCGCGCGGTCCCGGCTCAGAGCCGCGCGCTGAGAGAGCGTTGGGTCGCCCAGACAACAGGAGGAGCTGTCGGAGCGCCAGGAGCCAGCCCTGACCAGCCGGGCACAGGAGGAGAAGCAGCATTTCTCTCACAGTCGCCGTCCTCAGCCCCTGGCCCGGGAGACCGTCCTCTCCCCACCGAGAGGCAGCTGGGCGGTCCCGTGGCCACCTCTGCCTGGCGTCCACAGGCGGTGCTCTCCGCTGGGGGTAGGGGGAGGTGACAGAGGGCACCAAAAACCTACCGGGTGATCCAGTGACAAATGCAGGCCCAGACCGGGCAGACGTTTCCCGAAGACGACGTCCACGTGGCGACAGGCACGTACAGGTGCCCGTTACTGAGCATGAGGGAGGGAGACCCCACGCCACCTGCGAGGACGGCCGTCAGCGGCCGGCGAGCGATAAGGAGCCGGCGCGGGCGTGGAGAGGGGTCCCCGGTGCGCCGTGGGGGGTCGTATGTGGTGCAGCCGCTGCGGAGAAAACAGTGCGGAGGTTCCAGAAGTGAAACAAGGACTGCCCTGTGGTCCGGCAGCCCTCTGCTGGGCGGGACCCCACAGGAGGTGGACTCAGCCTCTCCGTGCCCACTGCGTGCCCACAGCACAGGAGACGGCTATGGAGACCGCCTAAGTGTCGATGGCGAGACGAGTGGATCTGGGAAATATCACACATACACACTCACACACACACTAACACACACACACTTACAGACACACAGACACACACACTCACACAGACACACACACTCACACACACAGACTCACACACTCACACTCACACACTCACACTCACAGACACACACACACACTCACACACAGACACACACACACTCACACACACTCACATACACTCACACATATACACTCACACACACACACTCACACACACAGACACACACACACTCACACACACAGACACAGACATACTCACACAGACACACGCATAGACACACACTCACACACACACAC
>PVJN01030981.1:10000-11745 GCA_004026805.1 Lasiurus borealis | reverse complement strand
GCAGAACGTTGGTGGCCGGCGGGGGAGGTGGGGGATGGGGATGTTGATCCAAGTGTACAGACTTTCAGCCCAGCCGGTGTGCTCAGTGGCTGAGCATTGACCTATGAACCGGGGGTCACAGCTCAGTTCCCGGTCAGGGCACAGGCAGGGGGCGTGAAGGAGGCAGCCGATTGATGATTCTTTTCCGTCATTGATGCTTCTATCTTTCTGTCCCTCTCCCTCCCTCTCTGGGGCGGGGGGGGGGAGGAATTAAAAAAAAAAAAATATATATATATATATATATATAGAACTTCAGTGGGTGCACACCTGCCGTGGCGTGAACATGGTAAACTCGGGAAGCCGCGGCCTCTCTCCTGTAAAATCCGTACGGCAGCCAGCAGCGGCCTTCAGCGTTCCCGCAGGAGGGACTCTGCGAAATCCCTTACAAAGCTGCTCACTCCGGTGCCCGGCTCTGCTGATGAAGACTTTCTCCCCGCCGAAGTGTAATGAGGCAGAGAGAAAGCAATTTGCATTTCTCATCCCGTTCATAAATCACAAATGAGCGAGTGATAATAGGGCCGGTGCCCTGCACGTGGGATGCTGTGCGCGGGTGTTCGCTCTGACTCCCCCCTCCCTCCCTCCTCACTGATGATGGTCAGGGAGAGCCCCGGCCCCCTGGCCTTGGGCCTGGACCCTCCCCCCCTCCTGGGGGCCCACCTCCCCCTTCTCTCCCACCGTGAGCCCCCAGCCCAGGCCTCCCTCTCTGCTGAGACCTGGCAGGGTCTCTGCCCGGTGCCCCTGCCTGCTCCTAAGGCTCCCGCAGCTCGAGGCCGCCTCTGGGAACCCGTGCCTCGGCCTGGGGTGGGGTGGGGGCGGGGTAGAGGGTCTCTCTGGGCTCCTGCAGCCCCCCCGACGCCCCAGTTCTGTCCTCCTGGAGGCATTCCGTCCCTGTCCCGTCCTCCGGCCGCCAGGGAGCGGGGGGACGCTTTGGTCCCAGGTGTGATCTGGGGGTGTGGCGGGGGGAAGGGAGGCTCTGCTGAAGCCCCATCAGGTTAAAAGGCTGAAACCACCGAGGCCGGAGGGGCCTGGGCTGTGAGGGCCCAGATGATAATCGATCACGGCTCAGCCGGAGGCTTAATGAAGTCTCTCTCAGGCTGAAGAGCTCCTCGAGGGGTGAAACCTGCGTGGAAATCGGTGGAGAGGAACGAAATGAAGCCTCCGCAGCCCCAACCTTCATGGACCCGAAGTGGAAAGACCTGGGCAGGCGTCTGCTCAGATGAGAGGCTCCGAGCCGTGAAAGCCCCAGGAAGCACGGGTTTAAACTCAGTGGCCCAGCGCCCAGCCTTCGCGCGCACACACACACAGGAAGTGTATTCCAGGAGCTGAGTTAGAAGCGACCAGTTACTAAGGCAAATACTTAGGGAAGCAGAGCAACGGCGAGAACCTGATCGCACCCGGGACCAAAGCTGCCCCCGGGCACGGCGCTCCGTGGTTCCCTCTGTGGGACGGGCACGGTGCCCATGCCCCCCTCCCTCTGGCGGGGACGTGATGGGCATTCAGGGCCGGCTCCTCGTGTGGTGCCCGAGATGCCCCTTTCCTCCTGGGGAAGCTCAGACCATAGGAATGAGTCACTGTCCGCCTGTTAGAAAGCGATGGCAGAGGGTCATGTGATCGGGGGACACGGGCCACAGATGCCGCTTTCAGAGGGGACGCCAGCCGGGCGGTGCCCAGGCCCTGCCCGGCCAAGTCATGTGACCTGGGACCAC
>PVJN01030981.1:0-5000 GCA_004026805.1 Lasiurus borealis | reverse complement strand
CTCAGAGCCATCCGGAAGCCCTTTCTCTCCAGGTCTAAACCCACCCGTCCCAGGCGCCCGCTGCTGGGCAGGTGCCCGCTGGTGGGCAGACTCCTGGAGCTGCCGTTTTAGGGCATGGCTGTCAGTGTGTTTCCATCGATCTGCGTTAGCAGCCAGCGACTGACTGCTTCCGGCTGTAAATCGGGGTGATCTCTCTTCTGCCCAGTGCTGCTTATCAGAGTCAGGGAGGGGGGTGTCTCACGGAGACCAGAGAGGGCCGTGCCTGCTTTCTCAGCGGGGCGTCCAGGGCCTGGGGCGGCCTGGGCAGCGTGACCGGATGAGAATGAAGAGCCGGAGCTGCTGCCCGAGGTGACGCGTGCCGTTTGCTCGTAGGGAACGAGTCGGACCTGGAGCTGGAGAAGAAGTTTAAGGAAGAAGATCGAGAAAAGGCCCCGAGGCGGCCGAGGGCGCCGAGGACGGAGAGGGCGCAGCGGGTCTCTGCGGGCAAGGAGGCCGCGCAGGGGACAGGGGCAAAGAAGCCCATCGTCAGCGTGGTGCTCACCGCCCACGAGGCTATCCCAGGTGACCCGCCCCCGGTGACCCTCTTCCTTCCCTCCCCTCCCCTCCACTTCCCTCCCTCCTTCCTCTCCCCTTCCTCCCTCCCTCCCCCAACAGGAGCAGGCTTCTCTTCTTTGCTCCCACCCCCCCCTCTCCGGGACGCCCACCCCTCAGCCCCTTGTGCGTGTCAGCGCGCTCACCAGGTGCTTACAGCACGGGCATTCCTGTCCCCCTCCCGTCACGGCGAGTGGACATGCTCTACCACTTTTCCAAAAAGGTCTCTTCCGGAAAGGGTCAGACTAAGAGCAGTTTGTGATCGTGGACTCCAAAGTAAAAAATGGTGCGTTTTTTCCAGTCCATTTGGAGTGATTGGTGTCAAATAAAAGTTAAGTTTAGGGTTTTAAGGACAGCCGCGGCCTTTTAAAAGCTTCTATTTTCCGTGCTAACACGACTCGTTATTTAACGTGAAAGTGCCGCATTATGCCTCTTAACGCCTCAGTTCTGAGGTCCGGGGAAATTAGAGAATGACCCCGGTAACGTTGGCGGCTGGAACTTTCTGGAAAGCCGCTTTACCTGCCCCCCGCCCCCCTAAAGCAGTGTGGGTCTGGGCACAGAGTCCCGGCACAGAGGCTCCTGCCTCCGCTGCCTCCGGAGGGGGTCTCTGCAGGAACGTCTGAGAAGTGACCGAGGTTTCTGTGAGCGAGCGGAAGGCCTGGCTCGCCTCCTTCGCTATCACGGGGCAGACGGAGCTTTCCTTTACTGCACTGACACATGCATGGCCGTGTGTGCACATGTATGCACATGCATGCACACACGCACGAAGCGTCTGCGGCTCTCCAAGGCCTTTGGCCATGGCCTGTGTAGAACGGCAGGGCAGCGACCTCAGCGTGATTCCTGGCGGAAGCAGAGGCCCCGCGTGGGGGGACGGTCCCATGGGATGGACCCCAGCTGACCAGCTGGTCCCACTGCTCACCCTGTCTCCATGCCAGTTCACTTCCACGCAGAGTCTCACACGCGACTTCATGTAACTCCCTGTGGGTAAACATACGCATGCGTCTATCGATGTGTTTGTGTTTTTAGCTAACAGATCAAGTGAAAATGGACCTCAGGCCGCTTGGATAGGCTATGAGAAAATGTGCGCTCCCCCAAACACACACACACATACACACACATGTTACATGTATGAACTGAAGGGAAAGCGATGCAGGGTACAGGGCAGTGAGGAAGCCTACTCCCAGGCTCTGCTCCTACCCGGGGCCGGGGCGGGGCCCCTCGCTGCACCTCTTTAACACACGGTGCCTTGTGCCTCCACCTCAGGTGCCACCAAGATTATTCCCGTGGAGGCGGGGCCCCCGGAAACAGGAGCCACGAACCCCGAGACCACCTCCACAGACCTGGCACCTCGGAGGGGGTACCAGGAGTACGCCATCCAGCAGACGCCCTACGAGCAGCCCATGAAGTCGAGCAGGTACCGTGTCGAGAGGCTGGGTGTGTATGCACATGCATGTACACACGTATGAAGTGTCCCCACAGAGGGCAGGGGCACAGCTCATTAGATTGGCAGCGCCCTGCTTAGTACAGGATGTGGTTTCTTTCTTTCTTTCTTTTTTTTTAATGGTTATTGATACGTAGAGAGGAAAGTGTGTGAGTGAGAGGAACATCCGTGTGAAACTAGAACAAACATGTGAAACTCACAGCTGGCTGGCTGGCTGCCTTAGTCATGCAGTCAAATGGCTGCGAGTTTGACATGCTTGGAGTAGAACATTGAACAGCTGCCTCCTGCACGCCCCCTACCGGGGATCGAGCCCACAACCTGAGCACATGCCCTGACCAGCAACTTCCTGGGCGTGGAATGACACCTAACCGACTGAGCCACACCAGCCAGGCCAAGACATTGGTTTCTTTTTTAAAAAAATATTTGTATTGATATCAGAGAGGGAGAGAGCGGGAGAAACATCCATGCCGAGAGAGGATCATGGATCGGCTGTCTCCTGCACGTCCCTCACTGGGGATCAAGCCTGCAACCCAGAACCCTTCGGTTTGCGGGCCGACGCTCCATCCACGGAACCAAAAGGGCAGGGCCAGGACATTGGCTTCTGGACTTAACTGAAGAATCAAGCCGCATGTGGCCAGTCTGTGCCCAAGGAGGGAGCGTGTGGTCTGCACAGGCCCCGGCCCATCGGCTGTGTGTGGACCGGAGGGCCAGCATGCTGAGCTCCCTGTGTCTGGGAGGGGAAGGAGGCATTCTTGCAGAGGACAAGTGTTAGTGCCACTGCAACTGGGGCGGCTCTAGACTCTTCTACTCGAGGCCGGCGCAGCAGAGGGAACACGTATGACGTGTCAGGGTCGGGGGGTGAGGGCCTGCGGCTGCTGATGCAGCTCTCGCTCTCTGTGACCTGAGGCAGGGGGTCTCGCCTCCGAGCCCGCGGCACCAGCCGTAAGTGTGTCCAGGGAGCCTGGCTCCGTGCAGGGGGGAGGGATGGGTGATGAGATACGTGGTGTGTCTGGCACACGCGGTGCTCTTACTGCACCAGAACATAGTGCGTGGCTGCCGAGTCAATCTCCAGCCTCAGTCCACCCTCCCGTGGATGTGAACGAGGGCATTTATCGACGCCATGCTGGCAGTGCCCATTCCTTTGGCAAGACCGTAATGGAAGCAAATTTGAAGACCGTTCTGGTCTCAGCAGCGGGTGATTTGCAGACCTGAGCTAATTACCGTCATTGTATTTCAAGGTCTGTGGTGAGGGAGCAGCTAAGTGCTGATTCAATTACCGGGAGATAGAGTCAATATCTAATTAACAGACCCGGGCCGCGCTTCTACTGTCACGCGTGATTATAGTCACGAAAGGCTTTTGTGGGACGATTCTGCTTTATAAAATATAGAAACTTTCAGGGGACAGCAGTATGCCCATTAGGTTATGTCAGTCAGGTTCTCATACCGATAGGACAGATTTGTGATAGAGAAAATGTTGGCAGTCCAGAAAAGTATTTAAAAGAATCATTTGTAACCTCACTACCCTACGGTAGGCACTGCTAATATTTTTAATGTATTTCCTTCCAGTCCTTTTTTTCAGGCCATGCATTTTATCATTACTTTTAAAATAACAAACATTTACTGGTGTCACTCACAGGCCATATGTTTTATAACACGGAGGTTCTGTTTTAGGAGGAATTTTGTATCTTGCTTTTTTAAAATATATTTTATTGATTTTTTTACAGAGAGGGCGGGAGATAGAAAGTCAGAAACATCGATGAGAGAGAGACATCGGTCAGCCGCCTCCTGCACGCCCCACGGTGGAGATGTGTCCGCAAGCAAAGTACGTGCTCGCAACCATAATCGAACCTGGTACCTTTCAGTCCGCAGGCCGACGCTCTATCCACTGAGCCAAACCGGTCTCGGCTATCTTGCTTTTTAATTTATTTATTTTTTGCTTTTCAGAGAGAGAGAGGAAAGGAGAGGGAGAGAGAGAGAACCATGGATGTGAGTGACAAACACATGGATGGTCTGCCTCCTGCCCGCCCCCATGGGGGACTGAGCCCACAGCCCAGGCCCAGACCCCAATCAGCAGTCGGTCCAGTGACCAGTGAGCTCTCGAGTTACAGAAGGCCGCTCCGGGGCGAGTTCCCTCAGTGAGTCCAGCGTCACTGCCCTTGGAGCTCCTGCACCCAGTCAGACGCCGCCTCCTAATGCCGCTGGCATTAGAGAGAGGCCAGTGGGTTCGCTTCCATGAGCCCCGGGTGCAGACGGCCCAGCAGCGCTCCTCCCTGAGTGTTTTCACTCCGCCCGTGAGGGGTGCCCTCCGGCGTCCGAGAACCGCAGGCCACGTATATGCGTTTAACTTAAGGACAAGGCAACCCACCCGTGTGGGCCACACTCAGCTGGTCCTGGCGCAGGCAGTGAGCGGCGGTTCCTCCTCCTCCTCCCGCCTCCCGCCTTCCACCTCCACGTTCTGGGCCTGGACCAGCCCTCGCTGCTCCAGCCCCTTCCCACCCGCCCTCCCCCGGGTGAGCTGTGTCTCTCTCTCTCTCTCCACCTGCTCGCCTCGCCATCAACACGCCCACTGAGCCCAACCGAGCGCTGACCTGCCCTTCCCTCAACAGTGAGCCCCTAGGAGCAGTGCCCCACTACCCCCTGTCCCCTCTGGTGCTGCTGGCTGCTGAGTGCGTGCTGAGTGCATGCTGTGTGCATGCGTGCGTGCGTGCCACATCCACGCCCAAGCCCGCGTGGCTCCCCTCTGAGGCCTGGCGGGCTGGTAACGGCGCCCTGTCCGCCCCAGGCTCGGCCCCACGCAGCTCAAGATCTTCACGTGCGAGTACTGCAACAAGGTGTTCAAGTTCAAGCACTCGCTGCAGGCCCACCTGCGCATCCACACCAAGGAGAAGCCGTACGCGTGCGCGCACTGCAGCTACGCCAGCGCCATCAAGGCCAACCTCAACGTGCACCTGCGCAAGCACACGGGCGA
>PVJN01030980.1:0-25210 GCA_004026805.1 Lasiurus borealis | reverse complement strand
CGGCATTAGGAAGGTTGAGAACCACTGTTTTAGAGGGAAAAACTACAATGTAGTGAATCGCGTCCCCACCAAAATGCTCTACAAAGCTGGGAATTGCACTGCTCGAGGCGGTAACACGGAATGATGCTCGGGGTGAGCAAGAATGGTGTCCGCTACGAGCCGGGCGGCCAGGGCTGGGTTCCCGGTCAGGGCACAGGCCTGCGTGGCGGGCTCGGTCCCCAGTGCGGGGCCTGCAGGAGGCGGCCGATCCACAAACCTCTCTCATCTTCGGGGTTTCTCTCTCTCTCCCTCGCCCTCTCTGAAATCAATAAAAATATATTTTAAAAAAGAAAGAAGTTTCCCCGTCCCAGCCAGGAAGCAGAGCGAGTGTCGATGGTCCCTACGTTCTACCTGACTCCCCTTAAAGCTGCTTCTAGTCTGTTAGGAGGAATCGAAACAGATTGTCCTTCCGGCTTTGAGGACAACTTTAGGGGGACAGGGGGGACTGTTTAAGGTCCTAGAAATGCATCCCAGAAAAATGTGAGGTCATTGAGTCGGTGAATTCCAGATGCGCTTGTACACACACAGAATCTAGAACATTCTACCATCTGCACCTGGGTCAGACAGGCCAAGCTCGGGTCCTGCAGAAGGAAGGAGCCGCCATGTAACCACTATCAGGGTCCCTCACCCGGCCCTCTCCGTCCCGCGTGGCGCAATGCCGAGGCCTGGCGAGCCCAGGGCCTGATAACACACCGGTTCCCTCTGACCGGGCCGCCTGGTGATCAAACCCTTCCGTTAAACCACCCTCTCCCCAAAACCGGTTTGGCTCGGTGGATAGAGCGTCGGCCTGCGGACTGAAAGGTCCCAGGTTCTATTCCGGTCAAGGGCATGTATCTTGGTTGCGGGCACATCCCCAGTAGGGGGCGTGCAGGAGGCAGCTGATCGATGTTTCTCACTCATTGATGTTTCTAACTCTCTATCCCTCTCCCTTCCTCTCTGTAAAAAATCAAAAAAATATATATTAAAAAAAAAACCCTCAGCTGCATTAGCAAAAAGTAGAGAGACAGCTGGCTTTATTTCTCCGCCGAATAAAGGGCTGGCCGGCCACGGCTGGCGTTTCGAGGCCTTAGTAAGAGCGGGGCCGCCCCTCTGAGGTGCGAATTTGAATTCTGGTGTCTCGGGCCCCAGAGAATTTCTTAAGAACGAGAGTTTCCCTAGAAGGAGACTTTTCTGACTCAAGGAGAAACTCAGAGAGGCTTCTTTTCAGGAAACGGGTGGGCGGCTGCGCGGCCTGCAGAGGTGAGCTCAGAAAGAGGAAGTCTCACCGAAGCCAGTGTGGCCCGGTGGATAGAGCGTCGGCCTGTGGACTGAAGGGTCCCGGGTTTGATTCCGGTCAAGGGCATGTACCTTGGTTGTGGGCACATCCCCAGTGGGGAGTGTGCAGGAGGCAGCTGATCGATGTCTCTCTCTATCGATGTTTCTAACTCTCTATCCCTCTCCCTTCCTCTCTGTAAAAAAATCAATAAAATATATTTTTAAAAAAAAGAAAGAAAGAAAAGAGGAAGTCTCCTCCTCCCGGCCCGGGTCCCCCCACACTCCCTCCATCCCAGTGGGCGCTTTTCAGACTCGGTCCCGCCGCCGCGGTTTCTGGGGTCTGGGGCCTCCGTGGTGTCTGACTTCTGGCCGTTCAACCTTGAGAAGGTGAGGTCAACTGGCGAAGATTCTATTGTCTTTAGAACCCAGAGGCCAGGGTGGGGAGCGAGGGGTGTGCCGTGAGACAAGACGGGGCAAGCGAGAGGGAGAAGACGGAGGCGTCCCCACTCTGCCTCAGGGACCCTCCTGCTGGGCACGGCCTGGGACCGGGTGGGGTGCGGTGGTCTTAGAGTTCAGAGGGACACTCTCAGAGGCCGGTGTGACGCAATGAACACGCTTAATTATAATCACAGTCGTCACAGCTGAGCGCATGATACATCCTGAAGCCTTCCCAGCGGTTCTCAACCTGCGGGTCGCGACCTGTTTTCTGATGGTCTCAGGCTCTACAGCAGTGACCCACAGGTGGAGAACCACTAGCAGGGTCGCCTAAGACCATCAGAAAACACAGATATTCACATGACGATTCACCACCACACGAGGAACTGTGTTAAATGGTCACGGTTGAGAGCCGCTGGTCAGTCCTGGTGCCCACTTCACCACCTGGGCAAAGCCATGAACGCTGGGCTCCTGGCTCCAGGCCCCTCCCAGCCGGGTCAGGCCAGGCTCACACCTCCAGACCCTGGCGGCTCCTGCTCCAGGCAACCCCCGCCTTTGGCTGCTTCAGAGGGGCCACTGCCCCAAGCGGGGATGGGGCACGGCTGGCCGCGGGGGGAGAGGCCCGTACAATCATTGGGGGTCCCTGCCCTGGCATGAGGGGCGAGGTGGTGAGATGTTTGCCCACAGCTGGCAGGCTCACCTTTTTTTTTTTCCAAAGACCACGATCTAGAACACGTTTTATTAATTTACTTCTGTTACTCCTCACCGGAGGATATGTTTCTATTAATTTTGAGAGAGAGAGGAGTGGTGGGGTGGGAGAGAGAGAAACATCGATGTGAGAGAGACACACTGATGGGTTGCCTTCAGCAAGGTCAGTGATGATGGAGCTTGCAACCGAGGTACGAGCCTTTGACCGGGATCGAACCCGGGACCCTGCAGTCCGTGGGTGATGTGGTATCCACGGAGCCAACCCGGCCAGGGCCCAACGTTTCAGAGGGTCGTTTGTTTGGCCCGGGAATGATGATGTAATTATTCACGTGGGCCTGGGTGAAACAAGGCTCCCCACCCCTGCCTTCCCGGGAAGAAGGTTCTGGGGGACTGGGGCCGCTGGGTGCTATGCAGGAGGGCCCGCAGGGGAGAAGCAGGGCTAGAGGGGAGCTCTCCCTGCAGCGCCCCTTCTAGTGCCCCCAGGGCGGCGGCGGGTGAGGGGCGGGACCATCCCTGCGTCCTGACGCACATGCACCTGCAGTCCACCCGTCCCCTGTCCCTCGGAGCTGACCGCTCCGGAGCCACCTGACCCCCCGCCCACAGGGGTGCTGCCCATCTCCACCCTGAGTCCCCAAAAATGCACTGGAACTGGCTCCTGGGAGGCGTCCCCTAGACCAGTGGTTCTCAACCTTCCTTAGGCCGTGACCCTTGCATACAGCTCCTCATGGGGTAGTGACCCCCAACCATGAAACGTTGCTACTGTGATGCATCGTGATGTCAATATCTGCATTTTCCGATGGTCTTAGGCGACCCCTGTGAAAGGGTCGTTCGACCCCCAAAGGGGTCTCGACCCACAGGTTGAGAACCGCTGGCCTAGATGCTGGCCTCTGAGGGTCGGGGCAAGGCCCGGTTTGAGGGGCACAGCCTAGGGCTGGGGGTGACCGGGTCCCCGAGGGAGGAGCAGGGATGGAGTGGCTGAGCCTGACCTGGGACTCGGGTGCGGGAATCAGGGCGGTGGACACAGGTGGGCGCCCACGACCAGCTCCTTCCCACGGTAGGGGCGGGGCCTCGAAGTCCCCTCTCCCCCGTCTCTGGCTTCCCAGGAGCCATCTGCGCTTCTCTGGGGCGAGAGGGGAAGACTCAGAATGGTCAGGGTTTCCCAGGGTCGGGGGAACAGGAGAGGGGGGGGAAGGGGGTACACAGAGGCAGCGAGGACACAGGGGGACAGCAGAATGCAGAAGTTGGGCAAGCGCAGACGACAGAACGCCGTAGAAAGCGGGAAGTGGCCGTCCGATAACGCCTCGCTCGGAGCCAGCGGGGTAGGGGCAGGCGATCGGAGGGCTGATAACGGAAACGGCGAATTCTGCTTTTTTAAAAAGACACGCGTGCTCCCGCCCTGGCCCGTGCGGCTCAGCGGTGAGAGCCGGGGCCGGGATGCTCTGCTTCACCCGGGAATAAGCTTGCTGGCTTTAGAGTAGACGCAGCGGCCCTGGCCCGTGTGGCTCAGGGGGTTGGGCGCCATCCTGTGCACCCAGAGGTCTCTGGTTTGATTCCTGGTCAGCGCTCGTGCCCGGCTCTGGCGCTTGATCCCCAGCAGGAGGCAGCTGATGGATGTTTCTCTCTCTCTCTCCCTTTCTCTCTAAAATCAATTAAAACGTTTTTTAAACAAAAAATAGTCAAACAACCGAAACAGGTTTGGCTCAGTGGATAGAGCGTCGGCCTGCGGACTGAAGGGTCCCGGGTTCGATTCTGGTCAAGGGCATGTATCCTGGTTGCAGGCACATCCCCAGTGGGGGGCAAGCAGGAGGCAGCTGATGGATTTTTCTCTCTCATCGATGTTTCTCTCTCTCTCCCTTTCTCTCTAAAATCAATTAAAACGTTTGCCGAGACCGGTTTGGCTCAGTGGATAGAGCGTCGCCCTGCAGACTGAAAGGTCCCAGGTTCGATTCCGGTCGGGGGCATGTACTTTGCTTGCAGGCACATCTCCAGTTTGGGGCGTGCAGAAGGCAGCTGATCCATGTCTCTCTCTCATCGATGTTTCTGACTTTCTATCTCTCTCCCTTCCTCTCTGTAAAAAATCAATTAAAACGTTTTTTAAACAAAAAAATAGTCACACAAATAGGCAGTCAAATGCACGCAGACTCACCCACGGAAATCGGGGGGCTCCACGCGCCCCAGAAACCCCCGTCTCGGCACACGGCGCTCACGGCGGCTCTCACTTCCACGCAGTACTTGGAAACGCCGTTCACGGTGGTGGTGAACTCGTTGGTCGTCATTTTCTCTGTCTAAACAGGGGGAGAGGTGGGGGAGAGAAATCGGCATTCCGGTAAAGCTCTAGACGCGGATTTCGGCAATGCCAGAGGTCATCTGTGCGTGAAGGGACATCAACAGGACACACGTTGGTGAGGTCGAGTCAGGCTGCTGCCGGTGGACTGGGCGGCGGGCAGTCAGTAGCCCAGATCAACACAACGGGCGAGAGTCAGGTGGAGAAGGCCCATCCCATCCGGTGCAGTCCCCGGGTTGAGGGACCCCAGGGGCCGGCCGCACCCTGCTCCGTCCCTCCCGTGTCCCCCCGCGCTCCGTGTCCCTGGCTTTCCGTCCTCTGTAGCACCCGCCAAGGACCGTCTAGGACCCCTGCGGCCACTGCTGCTTCTGCACGGCCTGCGAGCTAAGGATGTGCTCTGTACCTTTAAGTGGCTGAAAACTAACAAAAGAACCACAGCCCGTGACACATGCCAAGTGCATGACACTGGAACCCCGGGATGCACTAGCGAGGTGTCGCTGACGCCCGCTGCGCCCGCTGGCGTCTGTGCCAGTGACGGTGGTGGCGTTTGTCCCACACGAGGCGCGTGGGACTGGCAAAGCAACAATAACCGGTCCTTTGCCAAAATGTTTGCTGGTCCCTGATGTACAGCTGGGTGGGGAGGGGTGTCAGGGAAGTAGAAAGAGTGGAGACTTCAGCCGAAACCGGTGTGGCTCAGTGGATAGAGCGTCGGCCTGAGGACTGAAAGGTTCCAGGTTCCATTCCGGTCAAGGGCATCTATCCTGGTTGCAGGCACACCCCCAGTAGGGGGCGTGCAGGAAGCGGCTGATCCATGTCTCTCATCGATGTTTCTAACTCTGTATCCCTCTCCCTTCCTCCCTGTAAAAAATCAATAAAATATATTTTTAAAAAAAGAGAGAGAGAGAGAGAGAGAGAGAGTGGAGATTTCAGGGGCAGGTTGAATCCTAGCTCTCCCTGCAGTGATCCGCCGGTCAGTGTTTGACCCCCTGAGCCTCGGTTTCCCCCTCTGTAACAGGAATATTAAGCTCTAACTCCTGGGTCATTGGGTTTGATGGAATGACCCGCTGGGAGCCATTTCCAGCATGTCATAATTGCAGGTGGTTCATCAAAAGGTTGGTGAAACTTGGGGACTCAACAAGGGCTGAGTCACATAGGTAATTACCTGTTGGAACGGCTAAGAGGCACTTCCCCCAAACCTGAATAGGATGATTGCTTGCTGCTAGACAGCTCAGGGCATCTTTTTTTTAAAAAAAAAATACGTTTTATTGATTTTTTTTTTTTTCAGAGAGGAAGGGAGAGGGATAGAGAGCTAGAAACGTCTATCAGCTGCCTCTTGCACACCCACAACTAAGATGCATGCCCTTGATGGGAATCGAACCTGGGACCCTTCAGTCCGCAGGCCGATGCTCTCTATCCACCGAGCCAAACCAGTCAGGGTAGCTCAGGGCATCTTAATCGACCTGTTATTGCCTCCTGTCGGCCAAACACCTGAACAGCTGTGGGCTATTCCCCAATCTGACAATGACTCTGTAAACCCTACCCTTTGACGTGTATGATCTCCACCTTGCCTTAGGACAAATTGTGTTAATAAAAAGCAAGGGATCCTGAGACAAGGAGAGAAGTCTGTAGCTCCTTTCGCTGAAGCTCCTCTGACCCCCCCAATGCCTTTCAAAACCATCTTTCATCACCGGACTCCTTCTTGATCTACGCACAGCCTTGCTTAAGGTGGCAGTACCCTTCTCCATGCTGGGACAGGCACCCCGCCCGTGACCTTTGTGCCCCTGCTGGAAGAGTCGCAGAATTACCTGGAAGTAGCCCTTCCTGGCGTCGTGGACTCTCACTTCGTAATCGAAGCAATGGCCCGGGAAGGCGGACACGGGCTTCTCCCAGTGGACGTGCAGACGGCTCCCCTGGATCCCGGCCGTGACGTTCCCGGGAGGGTTGACGTGATCTGGGAGGAGAAGGCCGTGAGGGGGGCGGACGCATCCAGCACTGACCCCCAGGCCACAGGCCTCGTGGCCCCTGGTGGCCCCTGACCAGAGCCCTCCGCGGAAACCCCTGCCCCCAGACAGGGATCCAGGGGTCCTCCTCCTCCGAGCGGCATTGACTGGCAGTGTCTTCCCCCTTCCCCTCATGGAAAGATCTCCACCCCCTTTTTTTTAAGTTTTGTTTTTTTTAATATATATATAATTGTATTGATTTCAGAGAGGAAGGGAGAGAGCGAGAGACAGAAACATCCATGATGAGAGAGAATCATGGATCGGCTGCCTCCTGCACGCCCCGCACTGGGGATGGAGCCCGCCACCTGGGCCTGTACCCTGACCAGGAATCAAACCTTGACTCCTTTGCTGGTGCCCCCCCCAGCTGGTGTTGCTCAGTGGTTAGATCATCGGCCCATGGACCGAAGAGTCTTGGGTTCAATTTCTGGTCAACATCATGCACCTGGCTGAAACTGGTTTGGCTCAGTGGATAGAGCGTCAGTCTGTGGACTGAAAGGTCCCAGGTTCGATTCAGGTTAAGGGCACGTACATTGGTGGTGGGCACATCTCCAGTAGGGGGCGTGCAGGAGGCGGCTGATCGATGTCTCTCTCTCATCGATGTTTCTCTCTATCCCTCTCCCTTCCTCTCTGTAAAAAATCAACAAAATATATTAAAAAAAAAAAAAAAAGATCATGCACCTGGGTTACAGGTCCAGTTCCTGGCCTGGTTGGGTGTATACAGAAGGGTTAGGGTTGGGGTTGGGGTTAGGGATAGAATTAGGAGGCAGCCAATCAATGTGTCTCTCTCACATAGATGCTTCTCTCTCTCTCTCTCTCTCTCTCTCTCTCTCTCTCTCTCTCTCTCTGTCTCTCTCTTAACCCCTTCCTTCCCCCCTCTCTAACATTCACTGGGAAAAGTATCCTCAGGTGGAGATGAACAGACAGACAGAAGAGGAGAAGGAGTCGCACTCAGGGGAGCTGACAGCCCCCCGACCCCCCCCACCCCCTAGCCCGCACCTCGGCCTGTGCCCGGCTCACCGATCTCGTGGAGAGCAAACAGCCGGTCGAAGGGCCGGATGGCGGCGCGGGCGCTGGAGCCGCTGACCCGCACGGCCAGCCAGTCGCGGCCTTTGCCGTCGATGCCGGTCCGGGGGAGCCAGCAGGCCTCTCTCCGCCGCCGCGGGTCCTGGCTGTAGAGGCGGCACTCCTCCGTCCGCCCGCCGTACCTGCACCGGGCACGCCGCCCTGTGAGTGTGTGGGCAGGAGGGGCGGGCCCGTGCCCAGCACCCATCCCCCTGGGCCCCCACCTGTAGCGGAGCAGGTACTGCGTGTCCGCGGGGGCCTCGGCGCCCCTCTGCCAGGTGCAGTGCAGGGACACGTGGTAGGGCTGGGCACGTGTGCCATTCGCCGCCGCCACGGTGCTGGTGGAGCAGGTCAAGTTCACGGCCGCGGTCCCCGGAGACCCTGGACCACGGCGAGTGGAGAGAACGCGGCCTTGTGGAAACAGCTCCCGGATCCTGTGCTGCCCCAGAAACCATGGGGGTCGGGACCAGCTCGTCCCTTCCAAACGGGATTGGCACCCGGGCTGGGTAGCTCAGTGGTTAGAGCTCCCCGGACATCAGGGTGGCAGGTTTGATGCCCGGTCGAGGGGCACGCGCTGGGGTGGCAGGCTCCGTCCCCAGCGCCCGTCGGGGAGCGGGCAGGAGGCAGCCAGTCGCTGCATCTGTCTCTCTCTCTCTCTCTCTCTCTCTCTCTCTCACACACACACACACACACACACACACACACGTTTCTCTCCCTCCCTCCGCCCGCCCCTCCCAGTGGGACAGCAGAGGGAGGCGGACGGGAAAGGGGACTGTCACCACAGAGTATGGACCTGCTGTCTGCAGAGGGCCACCGTGCAGGGGTGACGCCTCGGTGAGGGGTGGCTGGCGGGGAGAGGGCTGGGCGGGGCTCCTGGGACCGGGGAGACGGGAGGGGTTGGGCCCGGCTGCCCCCACGCCTGCAGAGTCCGTGCACCGCGCACCTGGGTTTGGGGGCCTCACCTGGGGGCGCGGGGAGCGCGGCGGACACCCAGCTGCTGGCCGGGGGGGAGGGGCCGTCCCAGGAGACGGTGCGCACGCTGGCCGAGAAGCCGCGGTGGAGGGGCGCCGTCCGCGTGCTCTCCGTGCTCTTGGTTTCGTACTAGAAATAGAGCCAGACCCAGGCCGCTGTGGCTCAGCGGACAGAGCGGCGGCCTGCGGACTGAGGGGTCCCAGGTTCAATTCCCGTCAAGGGCATGTGCCTTGCTTACGGGCACATCCCCAGTAGGGGACGTGCAGGAGGCGGCTGATGGATGTTTCTCTCTCATCGATGTTTCTAACTCTCTATCCCTCTCCCTTCCTCTCTGTAAAAAAAATCAATAAAATATATTTTTTAAAAAAACAACAACAAAAGGTGATACACAGGCCCTCTCCCTCGGACCACGACTCCCTCATCTCCTTCCGGAGGCCCCTTCTTCATAGAGAAGTCTCTAGAACCCACGCTGACTGAGCGCGGGGCGTGCTCGGCGGTGTTGCACCCTCTGTGTAATTTGGGGGGCACCTATTGGTTCCAGGTGCTCTAACAGGACCCGCAGGGAACCGGGCTGGGGCCCGAGATGCCGAGTGTCTGGTCTAAGTTGCAAAAGTCGGAATTGAACACCGGGGATTGGAACGTGGCCCTTGGTGGGGTCATCCATCCTCCCCACCTCTCCCCACTCCCTCCTCGTTTCACTCAGCCAGCCTCTTTCGTTTCGAGAGCTGTTTTAGAGGAAAACATAAAACCGACGTGTACTCCACCGTGGCCTCGGACGTTACTAAACGTTCTTCTGTAAGAGAAAGAGCGTCCAGCCGTCCTGGGCTGCCCCACGGCTCCCCGACATTCCCCCGGAGGCGCTGCTCTAGACCAGTGGTCGGCAAACTGCGGCTCGCGAGCCACAAGCGGCTCTTTGGCCCCCTGAGGGTGGCTCTTCCACAAACTACCACGGCCTGGGCGAGTCTGTTTTGAATAAATGGCGTTAGAAGAAGTTTAAGTTTAAAATATTTGGCTCTCGCCCAAACCAGTTTGCTCAGTGGATAGAGTGTCGGCCTGCGGACTGAAGGGTCCCAGGTTCAATTCCGGTCAAGGGCGTGTACCTTGGTGGTGGGCACAACCCCAGTAGGGGCCGTGCAAGAGGCGGCTGATCAATGTCTCTCTCTCATCGATATTCCTAATTCTCTAACCCTCTCCCTTTCTCTCTATAAAAAATCATTAAATATTTTAAATAAATAAAAAACCACCAAAAATGCTGAAACCGGTTTGGCTCAGTGCATAGAGCATTGGCCTGGGGACTGAAAGGTCTCGGGTTCGATTCCGGTCAAGGGCATGGACCTTGGTTATGGGCACATCCCCAGTAGGGGGCGTGCAAGAAGCAGCTGATCGGTGTCTCTCTCATTGATGTTTCTAGCTCTCTATCCCTCTCCCTTCCTCTCTGTGAAAAATCAATAAAATATATTTAAAAATATATATTGGGCTCTCCAAAGGAATTTCAGTCATCGCGCTGTTGATGTCCGGCTCTGCGGACGAACGAGTTTGCCGACCGCTGTGCTAGGGGAACGTGGCTCTGAGCCGCGGCCGTTCTGTCCGGCAGGAGTTTCTGGGACAGGGCCGGGCGGTGAAGTGACTCTGACAGAGGACAGGCGGCCGGCGGCCACTCACCTCCTCCTCCTCGGGCGCGTGGATCCGCACGCGGTAGCCGAGCGTGGCCGTCCCGGGCTCCTGGCCGGGGTTCGGGTCCCAGCGGAGCAGCACGCGCGCCAGCCCCGCCTCGCGGACGGTGAGGTTGACCGGGGGCAGAAGCGGACCTGGCAAAGGCGGCCGCTCAGTGTCCGCGGGCAGCAGCCCCCCCAAAGGTGTGCGACGAGGGCTCCCCAAGGCACAGAGTGGACTGGCTCTGGAGCAGGGGTTCTCCGCCTTCCTCAGGCCGCGGCCCTTTAAGACAGCTCCTCAGGGCGTGGTGACCCCCAACCATAAAATTATTTCCGTGGCTACTTCATCGCTGTCATTTTGCTACTGTGATGAACTGTCATGTAAATATGGGATAGGCAGGATGTATTTTCGTTGTTACAAATGGAACATCATTAAAGCATAGGGATTCATCACAAAAACAATATGTAAAATTATACATTGTGAAATATTTATTTCTAATGACAAATAAATGAAATTTTGTCTTGAATCGTGGTGCAGCATGGGCAACAGTCTTCCTAGGACAACAGTAAACGACATGGCTACACTTTGCTGCACCGAGGAGCGGCGTGTGGGTTCCTAAGACCGTGGGAAATAGGTGTTTTCCGCTGGTCTTAGGCGACCCCTGTGAAAGGGTCGTTCGGCCCCCAAAGGGGCCGCGACCCACAGGTTGAGAACCGCTGCTCTGGAGGAAGCTCCTTACAAGCTGCTTTGAACGTTACCTTCGTGTTTACTTTGCCCCGTTCGTGTTTACTTTGCCCGGTGTTTACCTATGTCGCCCACAGATCCCTCCCGGATGGGGCCTGTGTTACTGTGTCACAATTTATTAGAAACATTGTTTCACCCCAGCCCGTGTGGCTCAGTGGTTGCGCGTTGATCTGTGAACCAGATCACAGTCCACAGTGTGTGGTCAGGGCCCAGGCCCAGGCTGTGGGCTGGATCATCAATAGGGGGCGTGCAGGAGGCGGCCGGCCCATGATTCTCTCTCATCGTTGATGTTTCTATTTCTCTCTCCCTCTCCTTTAACTCTCCGAAATCAATAGTGTGTATATGTATGTGTGTGTGTGTGTGTGTGTGTGTGTGTGTGTGTGTGTATACACTTAAAAAAAAAAAACGCTAGTCTTAACACTGAGAGTGGCTCTTCCACAAAATACCACGGCCTGGGCGAGTCTGTTTTGAAAAAGTGGTGTTAGCCGAAACCGGTTTGGCTCAGTGGATAGAGCATCGGCCTTCAGACTGAAAGGTCCCAGGTTTGATTCCAGTCAAGGACATGTATCCTGGTTGCAGGCACATCCCCAGTGGGGGGAGTGCAGGAGGCACTCATCGATGTTTCTAACTCTCGATCCTCTCCTTTCCTCTCTGTAAAAAATCAATGAAATATATTTAAAAAAAGAAAGAAAAGAAAAAGTGGCATTAGAAGAATTTTAAGTTTAAAATATTTGGCTCTCACTGAAACCGGTTTGGCTCAGTGGATAGAGCGTCGGTCTGCAGACTGAAAGGTCCCGGGTTCGGTTCCGGTCAAGGGCATGTATCTTGGTTGCGGGCACATCCCCAGTAGGGGGCGTGCAAGAGGCAGCCGATCCATGATTCTCTCTCATTGTGGATGTTTCTCTCTCTCTCCCTCTCCCTGAAGCCAATCAAAGAAAAGGAGAGAAATGATTGTTAAAGTAACAACACCTTCACTGCCTTAGCTGCAGGAGCCAGAGTTCAGGGGCCGGCGGTCACATGGCCAGTGGGCACTGCACGGGCACAGGGAGTCAGCTCTCCCAGCACCCTCACTAAGCGGGGGCCAGGGGGCGTGGCTTCACCCCAGCCCCTCGGTTGGTTTCCACATTCCCCAGCCAAACACAGCGGGGGGAGGAGGGGTCGTTATTCTCTGGTTGTGGGGCCTCCTAACGGGTCCCTGGAGGCAAAGGCCTTCCCCGGCTCTGTTCCCTGGGCTGGGCTTCCTTTGGGGGGCCCGAACCCCCACACTGGCCGAAGGACTTCCCAACACGGCAGCCTCACATTGGCGTTCCGGCCGACCTTGCTTTCTCAAGCTCCGGCCTGTCTCAGGAGTTTGTATCCTGAGGGCAAATACTCCACCACTTTTTAAATTTTTTTTAATATATTTTATTGATTTTTTTCCCAGAGAGGAAGGGAGAGGTATAGAGAGTTAGAAACATTGATAAGAGAGAAACATCAATTAGCCGCCTCCTGCATGCCCCCCACTGGGGATGTGCCTGAAACCAAGGTCCATGCCCTTGACTGGAATCAAACCTGGGACCTTTCAGTCCACAGGCCGACGCTCTATCCACTGAGCCACACCGGTTTCGGCTTTTTTATTTTTTAAATCCACGTCTGATTCCCGAGCTGAGGGGCCATTTGGCAGAAAACACCACCGGCGCTTTGGGGACGTGCCCCGTGTGTGAAGGGACGGGCGGGCTTTAACGGGTGGCACTTACCGTTTTTATCCGGAAGTGAGGCCGCTCCCAGCACGACGACTGCGGCCCCCAAAAGCATCAGGGCTGTGCGCGCCATGGCGGTGCAATCTACGGGGAACAGGGGAAGAGTCACGCGGCCATTTTTAAGAAAAGCCGGCAGCCAAGACTGGTGTGGCTCAGTGGGTAGAGCTTTGGCCTGTGGACTGAAAGGTCCCAGGTTCCATTCTGGTCCAGGGCATGTACTTTGGTTGCGGGCACATCTCCAGTAGGGGGTGTGCAGGAGGCGGCTGATGGATGTCTCTGTCTCATCGATGTTTCTGACTCTTTATCCCTCTCCCTTCCTTTCTGTAAAAAATCAATAAAATATATATATTTTAAAAAATAATAAAAAAGAAAGAAAGAAAGAAAGGAAGAAAGAAAGAAAGAAAGAAAGAAAGAAAGAAAGAAAGAAAAGAAGGAAGGAAGAAAGAAAAGGTAGCTGTCGGCTTGGAGAAAACGCAGACAGGTTTCTGCCTGCTTGCAAGGGTTTCACAGCAGGAATGCCTTTGGACAGAGAGGTTGGAAGAGCGGGTGCGGCCGTGTGTGGAGTGAGTGTGTCCCGTTTGCATGGGGCTGGGCGAGTCCTGGTGGGAGGGGGGCGGAGGCGGGGTCTTTGGGGGCTGTAGATGGTACAACCTGGTGTTTCCTGTGCAAAGGTTTGGGAGCCATCTTCCTTAGGAACTTCACCTTAAAGGAACCGACCACACGTGTGGCTTTCACCTGGGGTGTGCTGCCCCGGCTTTCACAGACCAGCCCTCCCCGCGGTCCCTCCTGCTCCCTCCCCGTCTCTCCCCCCACCCCACCCCGTCCCCCGGGGGGCAGGGCACAGGCATCATCCTATATACGTCAGTCATCCCCCAAAGACCCAGCAGCTGGCACCTAACAGGACGCAGACCCAATCTCAACCTTCCGCCAGCAAAACCCACGTTCTGTACTCCTCTGAGTGGCTCGCCGTTTTTAGTTTAACACTGGATCTCAGTGGGTTGGTGTTTCCCCAAATATAATTCTGGGAGAACCACAAAGCTAGGCGCTGGCTCCATGGATACGTTCCGGAAATACCAAAAAACAACAACAACAACAAAAAAAAAAACAGCCTGCTCTTTCCTCCTCATTAAATCTTAATTTACAACCGAACGAACTTAATGTGCCACCATCTCTACTCAACTTCTGAACGAAACTACAGAATGTCTCCACGTAGAAGACAGAAACAGCGGACGAGTTACTCAGTTCCTGTTAGAAGGAAACGTAAGGATCGCTCATATGAATGACGCCCCTTTTGGTCAAAAATCATTTTGTTTCTTCTGTCTCTGTAATGGACCCTGCACCAGGTAGGACAAGCATTGGTACAGCGACCATTGGCCGCGACGACAACGGAAGAAGCAGACATTTTAACAGGCTACAAAGTTTCAGCCCGTTTTAACAGGCTACAAAGGGAAGCATTAGCCTTTACTGGGCTGAAAGCGCAGATAAAAAAGGCCCCTCACCACCAGAGACCACTCCCCCTCGGGTGCAGAAGCGGCGGCTCTGAAGACCGGCCTTTGCTGAGGTGCTGCGGCCTGTGCTCGGTCTTCTCCCGATTTTCATTCTCGGGTGTCATTTCGGGTCAGAGAAAAAAAAAAATTAAAAAAATGCAGAGCTGGTATTCCCCCGGGGACTTTCACGGACTGGCCAGGCCAGTAGCTCTGGACAGCCATCCCCCTAAAAACAATCGACGGCTCTTTATCCTTCGCAATTAAACCGTTGCCACGAGCGGTGGAACCCTGGACCGTCTCGGTGGGGAGACAGTGGGGAGACAGGCGGCTGTTTTACAAAACCACGTGGCTGCCCGCGCATCTGTCATGCATGCGGGCTTCACAGCTGCTGGAAATTCTCTCTATTTTTTCTTTAATATATTTTATTGATTTTTTTTTACAGAGAGGAAGGGAGAGAGATAGAAAGCTAGAAACATCCATGAGAGAGAGACATCGATCAGCCGCCTCCCGCACGCCCCCTACTGGGGATGTGCCTGCCACCAGAATACATGCCCTTGACCGGAATCGAACCCGGGACCTTTCAGTCGGCAGGCCAACGCTCTATCCACTGAGCCACACCGGTTTCGGCAATGCTGTGACCTTTTCATACAGCTCCTCACGTGGTGGTGACCCCCCCATCTTAACATTATTTTCGTTGCTACTTCATCGTTCTCATGTTGCTGCTGTGAATGAATCGTTATGTGAATATCTGTGTTTTCCGATGGTCTTAGGCCAGCGACCTTGCTAGCAGTTTTCACCTGTGGGTCGCGACCCACACGTTGAGAACCGCGGCTGTGGAGTTCACGGTGACCTTTCACCCAGTGCGTCCCCAATTCCTCGAGGGCCCTCGGCCCGGGCACCTGGCCCGCCCTGCAGGCCGTAGCCGTGTCTTCCTCGGAAATGTGGGAGGACCTAGCAGCGGGCCTCTGGCCCTGCAGATGTGTCTACGAAACCGGGTGGAAACGGGACAGTGGGCCCCGGGGTTCCCCGTGTTCCCGAGAACCGGCCAGATTCTGCCGAAGTTCAGGCTCTCGGGAGCCGCGCCGTCTCTTCCGCCCTCGGGGCTCACTCTGCGGCCCCGGGTGTTTGTTTTGGAACCAGAGCTGCATCGGCTGAGCCACCCCCCCCCCTCTACGCCCCCACCCTCGCTCTCGGAGGCGTTTTGAGTCAGCGGGGTGGCCCCGAGCCCCAGATGCGACCTCGGAGCGCAGGGGCCGATTCGAAGAGCCTCCGGGAGGATTCACGCTCCATCAGGCCCTCCGGGGGCGAGTGCTGACTGTCACTTCCTCATTCGGTCTTCGAGGTGGAATCAGCAGTAAAGCCTACCCCTTGGGGGGAAGGGGGAGAGGGGGAAGGGGAGGGGAGGCTGGAAGAATAAAGAAGCAAGGTGTACCCAGACGTCGATGGCATTTTGGTACGCTAATAATGAACTCTCAGAAAGAGAGAGAGAAAAAAAAAATTATATATATATATATATATAATATATATATATCCTGTTTCCCATTGCAACGACAAAACGAAAAGAGACCTTGGGATGAACTTAACCGAGGAGGGAAAAGACCTGCCCTCGGGAAACCACGGGGCGTTGAAATAAGAGGCAGAGGAAGATGTGAACGAGCGGAAGAATGTATACCACGTTCACGGATTGGCAGTATCCCCGCCACTAAAGTGTCCACACTACGCAGAGGGATCCATGGACCCCACGCACTCCCTCTTTCCCAGGCCTCGAACAAACACGGCAGACAGTGTACAGGGAGCCTGAAAAGACCCTAAATCAGCGGTTCTCAACCTTTCTAATGCTGCGACCATTTAATACAGCTCCTCGTGTTGTGGTGAATCGTCATGTGAATGTCTGTGCTTTCTGATGGTCTTAGGCCACCCTGCTAGTGGTTCTCCACCTGTGGGTCGCTGCTGTGGAGCCCGAGACCATCAGAAAACAGGCCACGACCCGCAGGTTGAGAACCGCTGCCCTAAGTAGACCCAGCAATCTTGAGAAAGACGAGCAAAGTTTGGAGGGATCACAATACCAGATACCAGGAGGAACGGGAGGTGGGGGAAAAAAGGGGGGAAAGACAGGTGAGGGCATGTACTAGGGGGTGGGGAGGGCGATAGGGAAAAAATAAAATAAATTTAAAAAGAAAAAAAAAACACAATTCCAGATACCAAGTTACGTTACAAAGCCACTGTCCTCCAAACAGCCTGGTACTGGCCCAGGAACGGCCTATAGATCGAGGGAATAGACATATAGACCAGAGAACCCAGAAATTGACCCAAACCATTATGCCCAATGAATATTTGACCAAGGAGGCAAGAGCCTCATAAGATGGAGTAATAATGATCGTCTCTTCAATACGTGGCGCTGAGAAAATTGGACAGGTATTTGCAAAAACAAAAAAAAAAATGAAACTAGAACACCAACTTACACCAGACACAAGAATAAACTCCGAGCGGCGAAAAGACCTAAATGTGACTTGTGAAACTATGACATTCTTAGAAGAAGCATCTATAAGCAGCAGCATCTCAGACAGGTCTCACGGCAAAAGTTACCGACACATCGCCTAGGGCGGGGGTCGGCCAACTCATTGGCCAACAGAGCGCCAGACAGCGGCTCGAGAGCTGCCTGTGGCTCGTGAGCCGCAGTTTGCCGACCGCTGTCCCAGGGCAAAGAAAACTAAGGGGAAAATAGACAAACGGGACTCCATCCAAAGAAGTGTCCGCTCAGCCAAAGAAACCATCAGCCCAATGAAAAGAGAGCCGACCGCAGGAGAGGACCTATTTGCCAAGGACACATCCAGAAAGGATGTTTCATTTCCAAAACGTACAGGGACCTCATACAACTGCACAAAAGGAAGACACACCATCCAGTTTTAAAAAATGGACCCTTCTCCAAAGCGGACCTGTCGACGGCCAAGAGACCCGTGAAAAAATGCTCAGCCACGAATCGCCGGAGAGATGCCAATCAGAACGGCCGCGAGGCACCATCTCACCCCTGTCAGAACGGCTGCCATCAGCGCACAGGACAGGTGCTGGCGAGGACGTGGAGAAAAAGGAACCCTCGTGCACTGTGGGTGGGAATGCAGACTGGAGCAGCCGCTGTGGAGAACACTATGGCGTTTCCTCAAAAACTAAAAATGGAGCTCCCATTGGACCCGGTGACCCCACTTCTGGGAATATATCCCAAGAAATCAGACACCCCAATCGGAAAGGATAGATGCATGCCTATGTTCATAGCAGCACAATTCACAAGAGCTAAGATCTGGAAACAGCCTAAGTGCCCGTCAGCAGATGAGTGGATCAGAAAACTGTGGTACATCTACACAGTGGAATGCTATGCTGCTATGAAAGAAAGAAAGAAAGAAAGAAAGAAAGAAAGAAAGAAAGAAAGAAAGAAAGAAAGAAAGAAAGAAAGAAAAGGAAGGAAGGAAGGAAGGAAGGAAGGAAGGAAGGAAGGAAGGAGAGAGAGAGAGAGAGAGAGAGAGAGAGAGAGAGAGAGAGAGAAAGAAAGAAAGGAAAAAAGAAACATTTACCCTTTGCAGCAGCACAGAGGGACCTGGAGAGCATTCTGCTGAGCCAAGTAAGCCCGTCGGAGAAAGACAGGCATCGCCTGGCCTCACCCACAGGTGGAAGCTAATGAACAACATCAACTGAGGATCAAAGTGGATCCAGAGACGCAGACCAGTGGTTCTCCACCTTCCTCGGGCCGAGACCCTGGCATACAGTTCCTCACGGGGTGGTGGCCCCCAACCACGAAATGTTGCTACTGTGATGCATCGTGATGTCAATATCTGCGTTTTCCGATGGTCTTAGGCGACCCCTGTGAAAGGGTCGTTCAACCCCCAAAGGGGTCGCGACCCACAGGTTGAGGACCGCTGACACAGAAGGGGGGATCTCAGCGGGAAGGCGGGGAGGGGGTGGGCACAGGCCGCGGGGAGAGCGGCAGGCTGCTTTGGGTAAAGCCCAGTGAGACCTTCCAGCGACGTTGTGACCTCTTACATTCAGTCCAACGTCCGAGCCCCCACATCCCTCCTGCTCCAAGAGCCGGAGGGGGCCTGGCTTTCTGAGCAGCGCCTTCCCCGTTCGGGGCTTCCCCAGACAGACGGCAACCCCCCCACCCCCCACCGCCGGCTTAATCGTGTCCGAGACCCTGACTTCTAACCCCCCAGGTGTCCTCCCAGCCCCTGGCAGACACTCTGTGCCAGGTCGGTCCCCCGAGTGGCCGGCCGGTCCTCCCACGTGAAGCACCAGGATGTTCCCTCGGGACTCACCTCTCGGGGTTCGCACCCCTCGGCCACGGGCCGTCCACAGGGCACGCCGCCCCGGCCGGCACCTCGGCCCCGCCTGGCACCGCTCACCACGCCGTTGCTATCAGCTCTGCCCGCGAATGGCACAGGTTTTATTTCCCCTTTTGCCGGCGACGCTTGCCCTGGCCTCCTCCGGGGCCCTGCTCTCCGTCCCCTCCACCCCCCGGGTCTGGAATGATTCGGAGGGAGCCCGGGGTCCGGCCGCAGAGGCCACGGGGGGTCTGGGTCCCCGAGTCGAGGCGGCGGGGACCCCACTCGCCGGGCAGGGCGCCTCCGGGGCAGCGGGCACGGGCTCCGAGCCTTATCTGGGGCTCGTTTTGACTTGGTCGCTGTTTCGTCATCGCAGCTGCGAGGGGGGCGGGCAGCTTCCTTCAATAGAAGCGGCACCAGGGGCAGAGGGGAGGGGGGCAGGGGTGGCCCCATCTCCAGGGCCCTCCCAGACCCAGTCCGGCTCCAGGTGGGTGGGTGGAGGGGTCCGCAGCCTGGAGCCTGCTCCCACGTGGTGATAGAGGCCGGGATGGTAGGGACCCCAGGACCTGCCTCTGGATCCCAGGGGCCCCCGCTGGCCGTGGCATGTATCCGTCTAATGACCCTCGGTGGGTTTTCCTGGCGTTTGTGCCTTGCGTCTGGGGATTTCAAGGGGACTGGCCAGCAGAGCGCACTGGTAAGAAATGGGCTTGGGCCCAGCCGGCTGGCTGGCGTGGCTCAGGGGTTGAGCGTCGACCAATGCACCAGGAGGTCAGGGTTCGATTCCTGGTCAGGGCACATGCCCGGGTTGCAGGCTGGATCCCCAGGGTGGGGCGTGCAGGGGCCAGTTGATCCATGCATGATTCTCTCTCATCCCTGATGCTTCCCTCTCTCTCTCTCTCCCTCTCCCTTCCTCTCTGAGGTTTATAAAAATATAGCAGGGTGAGGGCGGACCCAGGTGTACGTGTGGGGGAGGGGAGCGAAATCCCCTGTGTTTCCCTGGAAGAGTAAAACTCATATAAAAATGCTTCTGAGAGTGCTGAGACCGGTTTGGCTCAGTGGATAGAGCGTCAGGTCCCGGGTTCGATTCCGGTCGGGGGCATGTACTTTGCTTGCGGGCACATCTCCAGTGTGGGGTGTCAGGAGGCAGCTGATCGATGTCTCTCTCTCTCATCGATGTTTCTGACTTTCTATTCCTCTCCCTTCCTCTCTGTGAAAATTCAATAAAATATATTTTTTTAAAAATGCTTCTGAGAAACATACGGCTTCCAGGCTTACACCTGCGGGTCACGCCGGGCCTGTGTGTGATCACCGATAACGTTAAAGCACCGGCTAGGATGGGGAAAGGTTAAGTCTTTTCAGAGCCTCGTGTTTAAAATATATTTTCCCCTGACTTCAGAGAGGAAGGAAGGAGAGGGAGAGAGAGACCCTCCAGGGGACCGAGCCTGCCACCCAGGCCTGTGCCCTTTGCTGCAATCGGGCTGTGGCCTCCTGGTTCAGAGGTCGGTGCTCAGCCACCGGGCCACGCCGGCCGGGCCTCCATCCTCCCGTTGTCGCCAACCGGCCACAGAGAGCGGTTATCTCCCGGTGGTCGGCCGTTCGCCAGCTATTGCCCCAGAACAAGCGGCCACAGGGCCGTGGGGACCCTGATAAGCCTTATCTTCCTCCTCCTGCGGCTCAGCCTCGACCCCGCTCTGGCCGACCGTGGGCGGGCCCGTCTCAGCGAGGGTCCGGGTTCCCTCAAAGCGTCCCTCGTTCGCTGTCTGCTTTATTTATTTTTTAAAATCTGTTTTTATCGGGGAGAGAGAGAGAGAGAAATGTGGATGTGAGAGAGACACACTGATTGGTGACCTCCTGCGTGCACCCTGACCACAGCCAGGGGTCCAACCTGCAACCCAGAGGCATGGCCTTGACCTAGAAGCAAACCCACGAGCCTTCCGTGCAGGGGCCGAGGCTCTAGCCGTGGAGCACACGGGCCAGGGCTGCTTGCTTTTTTAACATAGTCCATCCCTTGCCCTGGTCAGGAGGTTCAGCTGGTTGAGGCATCCTCTCATCAACCAAAAGATTGCAGGTGCAGTTCCCAGTCAGAGCACTTATGCCAGTGGGGGGAGGGGGGAGCTTATGGGAGACAACCAGTGAATGCTTCTCTCTCTCATCAATATTTCTCTCTCTTCTCTCTCTCTCTCTCTCTCTCTCTGTCTTTTTCCCTCCCCCCCCTCTCTTCCCCCCTCTCTCCCTCCCTTATTCTCTCTCTCTTAAAAATCAATGGGAAGAATATCCTTGGGTAAGAATTAATAAAAAAATAAAAAAAGCATAAAAAAATAAAATATGTTTTTATCGAGTTCATGGAGGAAGAAAGAGGGAGAGAGAGAGAAATCGGCTGCCTCCTGCAGGTCCCCCTCCTGGGGAAGAAGCCCTGACCTGGGGCAGGTGCCCTGACCCGGAATTGAACTTTGACCTCCAGGTCCATAGGTCGGCACTCAAGCACTCAGCTACGCCGGTCGGCCGGGCTGTGTGTTTTATTTTTACATCAGACCATTCGGCGCGTTCACCGCTGTGTCTGCCGGGAGAGGGGAGGGTGGGTCTTCACCTCACCCAGCCGGGCTGTGGCTTCCGGACAGAGCAGGGGCCCGTGGTCCGGATGGGGAATTCCACGCGCACCCGTGTCTGCGGTGAGCCCCTCGGGGAGACCTCCACAGGGAACCGGGGGCCCTGGTGGTTCCCACCTGCGGGGGCTGCTGAGCCAGCCGTGGGAAGGGAGTGCTCTGTCTCCCTGTCTCTACCCGTGGGCCCTGTTCTTCCGACGATAATGGAAGCCTCATTATTTTTATTTTTATTTTTTATTAATGTGTTACATGTATACATATCTTCCCATTGCCCCCCCACTGCCACCACTCCCAGGCAGACCCTAACCCTCCAGTGTCTTGCGTCCATGGGTGATGCTTATCTGCATGCAGACAAGTCCTTTGGTTGATCTCTTACCTCCCCCACCTCTCCCTCACCTTCCTGCTGTGATATGATAGTCTGTTTGATGCTTTACTGCCTCTGTATTTATCCTTTTGTTCATCAGTTTATAATGTTCTTTATTATCCACAAATGAGTGAGATCAGGTGGGGAAGCCCCGTCTGTTAAAATGAACGGCCAGCCAAAACCGGTTTGGCTCAGTGGATAGAGCGTCGGCCTGTGGACTGAAGGGTCCCAGGTTCGATTCCAGTCAAGGGCATGTACCTTGGTTGCAGGCACATCCCCAGTAGGGGGCGTGCAGGAGGCAGCTGATAGATGTTTCTCTCTCATCGATGTTTCTAACTCTCTATCCCTCTCCCTTCCTCTCTGTAAAAAATCAATAAAGTATAAAAAAAATTTTTTTTTAATGAACGGCCAGCGAGGAGTTTCCGCAGAGCGCCGCTGGCTTTGTCTGTTCACTCACCTCTGGATGGAACTACAACTGCGTTTGCGGTGAGCACCCAGGGCCCAGGGCACGGGCGCTGGTGGCTGAGAGGCTCCCAGGGTGTCCTCCAGGGTCCTAAACGCCCGCCCCGGGGAAGGCTGAGGAGGACAGCACGGGTGACGGCTTTTCTTCTAACAAGTCTGCTTGTTGTTCTCAGAAAGAACAGGTTCTAGAATCAGGACGCGTTCTTTCCAACAGAGGTCTCTTCTCGCTTACGGAGGACAGGACCGGGCGGGTGCGGGGTTCGAGGACACGGCCCCCACCCACACCCCAGATTTGCAGACTGCTCCCAGGAGGGCCTCTGATTCCGTCTGTCTGGCCTACACGTCGCCTGCCACCGGCCGGGCCACGTAGTTTATTTTTATACCGGGCCCCTTTAATGCCCGAGGGGCCCCTATGCTCTCCTTACAAATCCGCATCTTTGTCAGCCTTCTTCTCCGTTCCTTCCTGCTTTAAGAGTTCCTCCTTCCCTTTTACTCTTCCTAAAAATCAATGGAAAAATATCCACGTGTTCAGGACGGTGGATGACACAGGCTCCAGAGGTGAGGTCCCGGCGGTGGGGTGGAGCCCTCGGGGGTGGGGGGTTCCGAACGGAACCGAGATGGACAAAGGGCTGTGCACCCGGGTCTCCGTGCTTGTTCTGTGACCACACTCCCTGGGGTTCCAACCAGAGTGAACGGGTTTCAAACCCGCGCGGCTAAGTGGTAAGAGTCGGCGTGGACACGGAACGCCATATGCTTCTGAACTGGATTTTTTCTCTCGTTTTCTTGACTTTCCTTTTTCACAATGGGGGGCCTTCTCACCTCAGAACGGTACCCACGGCTGTGGGGTTCCCGCGGCAGAAAAACAGCCTGCCCCGCCCTAATAGGACTCTCTGTTCATGGCATTTCCTTTGGGACTTGGGGTCTGCACGGAGAACACTTCCTGTAGGATTTCTGACTTGTCTCAATGTGGACTCAGTTTACTAAAATATATATATATATTTTTTTTCTTGTTAATTGTCATCAGAGGATTTTTTCATTGATTTTTAGGACAAATCAAAGAGAAGGAGGGAGGGGGAGAGAGAGATAGAGATAGAGATAGAGAGAGAGAAACATCAGTGGGTTGCCTCCTGTAGGTGCCCAGACCAGGGCCAGGGACCGAACCTGCAACTGAGGCGCTTGACAGGGATCGAATTTGCTAATATTTTATTAAACATATTAGTGTCTATGTTTTTGAGGATATTGATCTATACATTGTTTTTGATAACACATATTTTAGGTTTGTAATCAGTGTTATGAGAGGAAATTTTGTTCTATTTTCTGAACAAAAGTTGTGCAAGATTGGTGTTTTTTCTTCCTTAAGTGGTTGATAAATCTGACCACTGAAACCATCTGGGCTTGGGATTATCTTTGTGGGAACTTTGTTGAACAAAAATTTGATTTCTTTCATCGTAAAGGGCTATCAGATTTTAATATTTCATCTTGTTTTAGTTCTGATAAGTTGCATTTTAAAAATAATTTTGGCACCCATATACGTATATTTTTTTTCTTGGTCCGTCTGTCTAGGACATCAGGATACATGTATCCATTACTGCGTTAAGAAGTTGCACTGAATCAATGCAAGGTCTCTGTGTGGCCCCTGGGAAAGCCAGTCAGAGGGCTTCTAGACAGGGAAAACCTAACACCCTTCCAGACATACCTGATCACTGGAAGCCACTGAGATTCGCCGGCACACAAAGATTGCAAGGACATTTTTGGAGAAATTAGGGAAATAAGCTATAGTGAAAAGGCTCCACTTTGAAACATTAAAACAAGACCCTGTAAGATGAGGAGTCCATGTATTTGTTGAGATAACTGGGAGAGCCAAAACCGGTGTGGCTCAGTGGATAGAGCGTCGGCCTGTGGACTGGGAGGTCCCGGGTTCGAATCCGATCGGGGGCATGTATCCTGGTTGCAGGCACATCCCCAGTGTGGGGCGTGCAGGAGGCGGCTGATCGATGTCTCTCTCTCTCATCGATGTTTCTAGCTCTCTATCCCTCTCCCTTCCTCTCTGTAAAAAATCAATAAAAAATATATATATTTTAAAAAGATAACTGGGAGAATCCCCCCTGGAAGAATGGCGTGGCCGTTTCCCACGTTAAGGAGCGAGGCTGCACTCCCCCTCCTTGGCCGCTCCCTGCCCTGCCCCCAGCGTTGGAAAAAAGTGATAAAACCATGCTAAGGGCAAGCTCTTCACTGCCAGCGGCGAAAGCCCGCAGACCAGGACCCGGGAAGGGCACATGCAAGACGCCGGGGACTGGGAACGGACTGGGAATGGACTGGGAACAGACTGGGAAGGGACTGGGGGGCTGCCCGCTGCGGGGAGCGCGTCTGGGGCACTGGGCCTAGGTCCGGACGCGGTGCCTTCCATCCGGTGATGAAAAATGTGGCTCTTCCTGGGCACAGCTTGGGGTGCAGAATGACCAGGAGGCCAGCGCGAGCCGGGGAGCGGGCAAAGGCACCGAGGGAGCGCTGGCCGAGCTGCCGGAAACCTATGGAGCGGTCAGCAGCTGAAAGGAAATGGACTCCCCTGCATCTGGTCCTCTAGGGCTGGGCCCCCTGCCTGAACCCCCTCCCTTTTCTGGGGGTGACCACAGGGGTGCCAGCCACGTCCTAGCTTCCCCGACCCCCACCCGAATGGACCCATGAAGCTCCAGGAACACAGCGAGGGTCCTCATGATGCTGAAAGACCCTAATTCAAGTGACCAATCTCTGTAACCCTCGCCACCTCCCTAAGCCCTCCCCATATCCTACCCCATAGAACTCATTGCTCCCGCCCGGCTCGCTCTCTCGCCTCGCTGCTGCGCCAGAAAGAGGCTGGGAGCCAAACCGGGTTTGAATAAAGACTTTCTGCTTTTGCATCGGAAAAGGCTCCTTAGTGGTGGATGATTGGGGACCCGAACTCTCGGCATCACACAGTCAGGTCTCCAGCAAACCGCGTCCCGCAGCTGGGCCCTGCAGGCGCGCACCTGGCCACCGGGGGGCGAGCGAGAGGCGTGCGGACCTCGGAGCCAGGGAGCCCGCCCAGGCCCCGCCCCTACGCTGCCTCAGACCCCGC
>PVJN01030979.1:0-25216 GCA_004026805.1 Lasiurus borealis | reverse complement strand
CTCTCAGCGCGCGCGTCTCCGTACCTCAGCTTTTTGCAGCTCCTCTGGGTCTCTGTGAGCCCCTCTCTTTCCTTCTAGCTGTAGAACTTCCACTCAGCCAGCTTTCCTGTGGTTCTGGATGATGTCTGTTCTGTCTTTTAGTTGTAGTTTTGAAATTGTTGTGCGAGGCAGCAGTGTAGGTGTTTACCTATGCCGCCATATTGGCTCCTCCTGACTAAGCTTCTTGAATCCTTTGTCAGTTGGCTCCCAGAGTCCCTTTCAAAGCTGTCATAGTAATAGTCACATAGTCTGTCAGTTCTCCACTGTTGAGCTTAGTGTGGTCTAAAGTAATGTTGTTGTTTAACTCCTTTTCCTGATAAATACTGGGTTTGTATTGGAGTTGCAATGGAAGAAAATAGTCCTGTTGGATTTGGATTCTGACATATCTAGATTTGATTTCTTGGATTCCTTTTTTTATGAGCTTTGTGATTTGGGGCATGTAATTTGATTTCTCAGCTATAAAGTGAGGATGACATGTTTATCTCAAAGGGTGGTTGTAAGGAAATAAAAGTGGCATATTAGGAATTAGCACATGATACATAATTATAATTATTATCTAAAAGATCAAAACATCTGAATTTTAAAATATTTCCCTTTTGTATTATTTGTTGTATTTATTTACCTGTGTCTTGCCTTGCTCTAAAAAGAAATTTCAGGCAATATGGTGTGTGTGTTTTGGAATACTTCTGAAGCCCAGCTGGGCCCAGTCTGGGATGAGAGACTGAAAGTCAGTTGTGGTGGTAATGTAAACCTACTGGGACACATATAAGTAACAGATCCCAGGAATGCATCGGATTTATGTTTCTGGAACATATTGAAGAGGTTTCTTAAGTGAAAGGTGGCCTAGCATGCTGGAAAAGGGCACCCAGATTTTGGAGTAAAACCAGTATGTAGTGAAGTTCCCAGTTCTACTACTTACTAGCCATGTAATTAATATTGGAATAGTTATAGTTGAGGGTTTTTTTTTCTTTTCCTTTTTTTTTTAAAAAAATAATATTTGGTTGATTTTTTACAGAGCGGAAGGGAGAGGGATAGAGAGTTAGAAACATCGATGAGAGAGAAAGATTGATCAGCTGCCTCCTGCACACCCCCAACTGGGGATGTGCCTGCAACCAAGGTACATGCCCTTGAACGGAATCGAACCTGGGACCCTTCAGTCTGCAGGCCAGTGCTCTATCCACTGAGTCAAACTGGTTTCGGCAAGGGTTTTTTTATTAATAGAAATCACATCATCAAACTAAATTAATACCTTTTTCAGTACTTTGTTGTTATTGTTGTTAATCCTTATCCAAGGATATTGGATTTTTAAGGGAGGGAGGTAAGGAAGGAGGGAGGGAGGGAGGGAAACAAACGTTCATGTGAGACACATGGATTGGTTGCCTTCCGATTATATGCCTCCATCATATCCTATCTCCCCCTTCTCCCTCCCCATCCTCACTCTTACTCCCCTTCCCCTTCCCAGCCAGCCTGGGGATCAAACCTGCAACCCAGGTAGGTGCCCTTGTCAGGAAATTAAACCCTATACCCTCCAGTGTACAGGCCAGTCCTCTAACCACTAACCCACACTGGTCAGAGCCTTCTTTCAGTACTTTTAATTATTAATGCAGATTCAGATCCCAACATTTTGTTCTCTTATAAATTAAAGAGTAAAATAACCACAGTGAATTGTGTAAGACATTTAGTTTAGAAATTATTTTTAAAGGTGTTGACGTAAGAGCAAATGGTATATTAAGCTTTACAGTTGGAGTATCAAGAGTCAACTAATTAGTCTCACCTCAAAGACTGAAAATAAGTTTGAAACACATGAGATAGTTGTTTCTTTGTAGAAACTTGGAAAATAGCACAGCTAAATGTAGTTTTGTTTATGGAATAACATTTCTTCTAGTTGTCAATATCTTCTGTAATGTAGTTGTATTGTTTGTTGTTGTTGTTTCCATATCCCATTTCATTGCTTATGTAAACAGTGGACCATATTGTGTAATCCTTTATGGGAAGTTTAGATATAATGAAGTATTACTGTTTATGAAATTGCTATTGTTAGATTATAAATAAGAGTAAATTATGCAACTTGAATGGATAATTATTTAGGTAGTGACCTTGTTTTATATCATCTAAATAACTCAGAATATTAGGTTATGCTGTAACAGCAGTGGTAATATATAGGTATGAATTTCATATTTATAGCTTTACATCTCTGTGATGATTTATGTAAACATGACATATCTTTTTCATTGTCAGAATGATTTATTTTCAAATTCTGGCAGTACACATTTTACCCCCCAAATACTTTCTAGAATTCTCAGCCCAACTAGCAACTAACAGTTAACCGCTAAAAAAGTTAATACTTAACAAAAGCTGTTAAGTTCGTAATAAGTGTGTAGTGGCTACATTATTTCATTCACAGACTGATGAGAAAGTAATATTGTTGAAATACTAGAGAGGTTTGATAAGAGCCATAAGGGAACTTAAAGGTTTTTGAATATCAGTGTCCCTAAAAATAAATATCTGGATAAAAATCACTTTTCAGTAATATACCTCTGTGAACTTGATTGTGTCTCATTAGCTGTAAAGAACAGAGAAGAAAATCCTCACCAAATGAGCGGGTAGAATGTGATGTTCCTTTGAGATTTACTGTTTTGAAGTTGACAAAATAAAGAACCATGGGTTTGGGGGCTCCTATCAATAAAATTTAAATATATTTATGAGTATATACCAACCAACTTAGATAGTTTACTTAGATACGTTTCTGTGTTTGATTCCAATTCAATCAGGAAACTGACATTTCTTTGATTCACTGCTCTATTTCTTTCCTTTTATTTTTTAAAAATTTTAATTTTAATTATAATTGACATTCTCTTATTTTGTATTAGCTTCAGGTGTATAGCATAGTGGTTGCTCTGTTTTTTATTTTTCTAATTAAGAAAATGCACTTTTTTGTGTGTCTATAAAATGTCACATTTGGTATTTTGACACTTGGCTATTGTGTATATTGAGCAAAAAGACAGCTGTTCACTTCTAATATAGCTCTCTCCAATTAGGGACCTTATACTGCTATCATTAGATATTAAACAGGAGTAAAGAAAAATGTAGTTGCTTGGGTCAAGTAGGAAAATGGGAGAGCAAAATTTCATTAGTCTCTTCATTTGTGGTGTATTCACAGTTATTTACCTGGGACACTGTTGAGAACTATAATACTAGAAGTTCTTTTTTAAAAAGGGGGGGATGAGGGGGGCGTTTTTACCCTGGCCACGTGGCTCAGTCAGTTAGAGCATTGTCCTGTACACCAAAAGGTTGCTGGTTTTATTTCGGGTCCAGTCCAAATTGGAGGAACTGATAGATCCTTTCTCTCCCTCTCTCCCTCTGCCCACTCTTTCTCCTATTCTAAATATGATTTAGTGGGTTAGGATCAGAAGACAAATTCCTATACCAGCGGTTCTCAACCTGTGTGTCGTGACCCCTTTGAGGGTCGAACAACCCTTTCACAGGGATTGCCTAAGACTATTGGAAAACACCTATTTCCCATGGTCTTAGGAACCAACACACCGCTCCTCAGTGTAGCAAAATGTAGCAATGTAGTTTACTGTTGTTAAATTAAGACTGTTACCCATGCTACACCACGATTCAAGACAAAATTTCATTTATTTGTAATTAGAAATAAATATTTCACAATATATAATTACATACTGTTTTTGTGATTAGTCACTATGCTTTAATTATGTTTAATTTGTAACAATGAAAATACATCCTGCATATCAAATATTTACATTACAGTTCATAACAGTAGCAAAATTACAGTTATGAAGTAGCAACGGAAATAATTTTATGGTTGGGGGTCACCACCACATGAGGAGCTGTCATAAAGGGTCGCGGCATTAGGAAGATTGAGAACCACTGTCCTATACATTGGAATGTTGCTGATATAGGACTTGTCCTAGGAGCTTTAGAGAATTGTTTCTGGTATCTGCCCACTTACCCTTCAGTAGTTAGCTGTTGTCCATATCTGTCAATATCTGTTGTCCAGTAACTATTTGGAATCACACCTATAGCTCAGTAAGGTGTCTGCTTTAAGTGTAATTAAGATTTAATCACTTTCCCCCAAAATTTAATTACCTTTTATTAATACTAGAGGCCTGGTGCACGGATTCAGGCACAGGTGGGGTCCCTCCAAGTGCAGATACTCCCATCCTCCCCCCCTTCTCCCAGCCCATATCTCCCAACCTCCTCCCCAAGTTTTCACTACCCTATTGCCTGTGTCCAATGCTATGCATAAGTTTTTTTGGTTTATCTGTTCTCATCCCCCCCAACCCTGTCGGTCAATTCATTTTGTTTAGTAGATGCCACAAATAAGTGAAATCATGTGATATTAGTCTTTCTAAGATTGGCTTATTTTACTTAGCATAATATTTTCCAGTACTATGTTCAATAAGAGTGGTAAAAGTAGACTTCTTTGTCTTGTTCCTTTTCTTAAGGAAAACGCTTTTAGTTTTTGCCCACTGAGTATTATGTTGGCTATAGATTTGTCATATGTGACCTTTATTATGTAGAGATATGATCCCTCTATTCCAACTTTACTGAGAGTTTTTATCAAAAAAGAGTGCTGAATTTTGTTGAATGTTTTTCTGCATCTATTAACATGATCATGTGTGTGTTTTTTTCTTTCAATTTGTTTATGTGATGTATCACATTTACTGATTTGCAATATTATACCAGCATTGCATGCCTGGGAAAAATCCCACTTGACCATAGTGCTTGATTTTTTAAATATATTATTGGATCCGATTTGCTAATATTTTGTTGAAGGTTTTAGCATCTATGTTCTTCAGGGATCATGGCCTGTAAGTTTCTTTGTGGTGTCTTTATCTGGTTTTGGAATTAGGATAGCACTGGCCTCATAAAAAGAGCGTGGAAGTGTTCCTTCCTCTTGAATTTTTTGGAATAGATTGAGGAGGATGGGTGTTAGTTCTTTGAATATTTGGTAAAAATTTACCTGTAAATCTATCCAGTCCAGGATAGATTAAGTTACTGCTTTAGTTTCCTCAGGACTTGTTTGCTGGAAGTCTTTATATATATATTATACACACACACACACACACACACACACATATATATATATATATATAATATATATTATTGATTCACAGAGGAAGGGGCGGGGGAAAGATAGAAATAAATGATGAGAGAGAATCATGGATCAACTACCTCCTGCACGCCTCCTATTGGGGATTGAGCCTGCAACCCAGGCATGTGCCCTTGGCTGGAATCAAACCCCGAACACTTTGGTCTGCAGGCTGAACTTTTATCCATTGAGCTAAACCAGCTAGGGCTGCTGGAAGTTTTTAAGTTATTGCTTCAGTTTCCTCAGGTGTTACTGGCCTACTCAGGTTTTCCGATTCTTCCTCATTGCGTTTTGGAAAATTGTATGTTTCTAGGAATCTGTCGATTTCACCCAGGTTATCCAGTTTGTTGGCATATAGTTGTTCATAGTATTTGCCTACAATCCTTTTTATTTCTGTGGTGTCCATTGTTATATTGCCTCTTTCATTTCTTTATTTTCTTGAATAATGTTTTATTTGTTGAAAGTATTAATATGTTCCCTTTTCCCTCCATTGACCCCCTCCAGCCTGCCCCTGCCCCAGGCCCTCATCACGTCATTGCCTGTGTCCATGGGCCATATATTTATACATAAAAGGTCCTTGGTTCATTACCGCCTTCCCTCCAAGTTTCAGCACTGTGTTTCATGTCTCAGTATCTACTCCCTTCATCAATTTGTTACTTAGAATCCATATGTGAGTGAGATTAAGTGATACTTACCTTTCTCTGACTGACTTTACATGATGCTCTCCAGGCCCTTCCATCCTGTGTCAAAGGGTAAAAGATCCTTCTTTTTCACTGCTGCATAGTATTCCAGAGTATCAGTGTGCCACAGCTTTTTTTACCCATACATCTGCTGATGGGCACTTAGGCTGTTTCCAGATCTTAACTATTGTAAGTTGTGCTGCTGTGAACATAGGGGTGCATACATTCTTTTTAGTTGGTATTCCTAGAAGTGGGATCACTGGGTCAAATGGCATTTCATATTTAATTTTTTGAGGAACCTCCACACTGTTTTCCATAATGACTGTACCAGTCTGCAATCCCACCAACAGTGCACTAGGGTTCCCTTTTCTCCACATCCTTGCCAGCACTCACTGGTCATTTGATTTGTTAGTGGTAGCCATTCTGACAGGTGTGAGGTGATATCTCATTGTTGTTTTAATTTGGGTCTCTCTGATAATCACTGACTGAGGATTTTTTCATATGTCTCTTGGCCATCTGTATGTCCACTTTGGAGAAGTATCTGTTTAAATCCTTTGTCCATTTTGTTTGTTTATTTTAAAAATATTTTTATTGCAGAAAGGAGATAGAGAGATAGAAATATCAATGATGAGAATCATTGATCAGCTGCCTCTTGCTCGCCCCCTACTGGGGATCGAGCCCCCAATACAGGCATGTGCCTTTGGCCAGAATCAAACCTGGGACCCTTCAATCCGCAGGCCAACGATCTGTCCACTGAGCCAAACTGGCTAGGGCCCTTTGCCCATTTTTAAATTGGATTGTTTGTCTTCCTTTTATTAAGTTGTATGAGTTCCTTATATATTTTGGATATTAACCCTTTATCAGATGTATCATTGCCAAATATGATCTCCCATACAGTGGGCTCTCTTTTCATTTGTTGATGGCTTCTTTTGCTGTGCAGAAGTTTATATTTTGATGTAGTCCAATTCGTTTATTTTCTCTTTAGTTTCCTTTGCCCTAGGAGATGTATTGCTATGAGAGATATCTGAGATTTTGCTGCCTATGTTTTTTTCTAGGATTGTTACCATTTTATGGCTTACATTTAAGTCTTTTATCCATTTTGAGTTAATTTTTTTGTGTGGTGTAAGTTGGTGATCTACTTTCATTTTTTTTTGCATGTATCTGTCCAATATTCCAGACATTTATTGAAGAAACTGTCTTGACTCCATTGTATGCTCTTGCCTCCTTTGTCAAATATTAATTGAACACAATGGCTTAGGTTGATTTCTGGTGTCTCTATTCTGTTCATACCTATTCTTGTGCCAACACCAGGCTTGATTTGATTATGGTGGCTTTGCAGTATAACTTGAAATCTGGTAGTGTGATTACTCCATCTTTGTTCTTCTCAATATTGCTGGGGCTATTCAGGATTTTTTGTTTTGTTTTGTTAGTTCCATATACATTTTTGGCGTATTTGTCTAGCTCTGTGAAATATGCTGTTGGTATTTTAATAGGGATTGCATTGAATCTGTAGATTACCTTGAGTAGTATGCACATTTTAATGAAATTGATTCTGCCAATCTATGAACACAGTATATTCTTCCACTTGTTTATATTTTCTCTTTCTTTTTTCAATGTCTTGCAGTTTTCCAAGTACAGATCTTTATCCTCTTTGGTTAAGTTTATTCCTAAGTATTTTAGTTTTTTGTTGTAATGGTAAATGGAATTGCTTATTTAGTTTCTTTTTCTGAGGATTCAATTTTGATGTATTAAAAAAGCCAGGGAATTTTGGGTGTTGATTTTGTATCCTGCTACATTGTCAAATTCATTTGTTAAATCCAATAGTTTTTTGGTGGAATCTTTAGGGTTTTCTATGTACAATATCATCTCATCTATGAATAATGAGAGGTTTACTTCTTTCAAATTTATATGCCTTTTATATCTTCTTGTCTAATTGCTGTGGTGACAACTTCCAGTATTATCCTATACTAGAGGCCCGGTGCACGAAATTCATGCATGGGGGGATGTGTGTCCCTCAGCCCACCTTGCACTCCAATCTGAGACCCCTCAAGGGATGTCTGACTGCCCGTTTAGGCCCAATCCAGGTAGGCTTGGTCACCCCCAACTGCCCTCCTCTGCTGGCCTGGTTATCCCTACCTGCCCTCCATCACAGGCTTGATCACCTTCAACTGCCCTCCCTTGCAGGCTTGGTCTCTGCTAACTGCCCTCCCCTGCTGACCTGATCACCCCCAGCTGCCCTCCCTTGCAGGCCTGGTCACTCTAGCTGCCCTGATTGCCCCCAACTGCCCTCCCTTGTAGGCCTGGTCACCCCCAAGTGCCCTCTCCTACTGGCCTGATCGCCCACAACTGCCCTCCCTTGCAGGCCTAATCTCTCCCAACTGCCCTCCCATGCTGACCATCTTGTGGCAACCATCTTTGATCACATAGGGGCAGCCATTTTGTATGTTGGAGTGATAGTCAATTTGCATATTAATCTTTTATTAGATAGTATACTAAAAGACTAATTTGCAAATTCTACCCTCAACTGGGAGTTTGACCAGGGTGCTGGGCCATAGAGGCAACCACAGCCTCCCCCCTGGCTGACCTGGCCCAATCAGCCACGATCAGGGTGGGCTGACCAGACCCCACCCTCTAGTGCTGAATAAGAGAGGTGAAAGTGGACATCTCTGAATTGTTCCTGTTCTTAGGGGAACTTATTTTAATTTTGTCCATTCAGTATGATGTTCGCTGTAAGTTTGTCATATATAGCCTTTACATGTTGAAATATGCTCCCTCTATTCTCACTTTGCTGAGAGTTTTTATCAAAAATAGGTGTTGGCTGAAACCATTTTAGCTCAGTGGTAGAGCGTCAGCCTGTGGACTGAAAGGTCCCGGTTTGATTCCAGTCAAGGGCATATACCTTGGTTGCGGGCACATCCCCAGTTAGGGGGTGTGCAGGAGGCAGCTGATCCATGTTTCTAACTCTCTAGATAGAAATTTTTTTAGATTCTCCCTTCCTCTCTGTAAAAAAAATCAATAAAATATATTTTTAAAAAATCGCATGATCATGTAAAAAAAAAGCATTTTACAAAATCCAACACCAAAGTCAGAAACATCAATGAGAGAGAGACATCAATCAGCTGCCTCCTGCATGACCCCACTGGGGATGTGCCTGCAACCGAGTACATGCCCTTGACCGGAATCGAACCCAGGACCCTTTAGTCCGCAGGCCGATGCTCTATCCACTGAGCCAAACCGGTTTCAGCTCATGATCATGCGATTTTTATCTTTCAATTTGTTTATGTGATGTATCATGGTTATTGATTTGTGAATATTGTACCAGCCTTGTAATCCTTGGAAAAAATCCCTCTTTTTCATGGGGTATGATATTTTAATATATTGCTGGGTCCGATTTGCCAATATTTTGTTGAGGGTTTTTAGCATCTATGTTCATCAGAGATATTGGTCTGTAGTTCTCTTTCTTTGTAGCGTCTTTATCTAGTTTTGGAATTAGGGTAATGCTGGCATCATTAAAAGAGCTTGGAAGTGTTCCATCCTCTTGGGGTTTTTTTGGAATATAATGAGGAATATAGGTATTAGTGCTTCTTTGAATGTTTGATAAAACTCCCCTGTGAAGCCATCAGACCTGGGCTTTTGTTTGCTGGGAGTTTTTTTATTATTGCTTCTGTTTCATCAGTTGTTAATGGCCGATTCAAGATTATAGATTGTTCCTGGTTCAGTTTTGGAAGATTGTATTTTTCTAGAAATTTGTCCATTTTGTCCACATTGTCCAGCTTGTTGTTATCGTTGTTCATAATTTTTTCTTAACAGTCCTTTGTATTTCTGTGGTATCAGTGGTTATTTCTCCACTTTTGTTTCTTTTTTTCTTTTTCATTTTTTTTTGTTTAAAGTATTACATGTACCCTGTTTCCCTGAAAATAAGACAGTCTTATATTAATTTTTGCTCCCAAAGATGTGCTAGATCTTATTTTCAGAGGATGTCTTATTTTTCCATGAAGAAGAATATGGTACATATTTATTGTTAACAACAACAAAAAAAAGGGAATTTATTACTTGTATATGGTACAGTAGTAGTTGTCATCACAAACCAGCTCACTGGTTGGCTGCAATGCAGCCAGAGTTTTTCAGATAGTGCAAGGTCTCTTTAAATCAGGAGTCAGACGCCTTATGGTAGCTTCGGGGGCCTTATATTCCGGGGAGGCCTTATGTTCAGAGGAGGCCTTATTATCAGGGAGGTCTTATTTTGGGGAGGATGCCTTATATCTAGGCAAAACTAGAAGTAGGTCTTATTTTGGAGGGATGTCTTACTTTTGGGGAAATAGGATAGTAGTACATATATCTCCTCCCCCACCCCCGATTGACCTTCCCCCAGTCTCCCCTACTCTGTGTTGCATGCCCTCAGCCCCACCCCCACCCCCAGTGTCTTGTGTCTTATTTGTTGTACTTATATGTATGCATACAAGTCCTTTGGTTAATCTCTTTCCCCCCTTCCCCAACACTCCCCAGCCTTCCCACTGTAATTTGACTGTCTTTTCAGTGCTTTACTGCCTCTGTATCTATCTTTTTGTTCATCAGGTTATTATGTTCTTTATTTTCCATAAATGAATGAGATCATGTGGTATTTTTCTTCATTGCCTGGCTTATTTCACTTAGCATAATGCTCTCCAGGTCCATCCATGCTACTGCAAATGGTAAGAATTCCTTTTTTTTATATAGCAATGGAGTATTCCATTGTGTAGATGTACCATAGTTTTCTAATCCACTCATCTGCTGATGGGTATTTGCGCTGTTTCCAAATCTTAGCTATGGTGAATTGTGCTGCTATGAACATAGGGGTGCATAAATCCTTTCTGATTGGTGTTTCTAGTTTCTTGGGATATATTCCTAGAAGTGGGATTACTGGGTCAAATGGGAGTTCCATTTTTAGTTTTTTGAGGAAACTCCATACTGTTCTCCACAGTGGCTGCACCAGTCTTCATTCCCATCCGTGAGCACGAAGGTTCCTTTTTCTCTACATCCTCGCCAACACTTCTTTGTTGACTTGTTGATGATAGCCATTCTGACAGATGTGAGATGGTACTACATTGTCATTTTGATTTGCATCTCTTGGATAACTACTGACTTTGAGCATGTTGTCATATGTTTATTGGTTTCCTTCTGTCTTCTTTCAAAAAGATTCTATTTAGGTCCGTTGCCCATTTTTTGATTGGATCATTTTTCTTCCTTTTATTAAGTTGTATAAGTTCCCTGTAGATGTTGGAGATTACACCTTTATCAGTGATAACATTTGCAAATATGTTATCCCATACAGTGTGCTTTCTTGTTGTTTTGTTGATGTTTCTTTTGCTGTGCAAAAGCTTTTTATTTTGATGTAGTCCCAATTGTTTATTTTCTTTTTAGTTTGCATTGCCCTAGGAGCAGTATCAATGAAGAAATTCCTTCGTCATATGTCTGAGATTTCTCTGCCTGTGGATTCCTCTAGTATTTTTATGGCTTCCCGTCTTATGTTTAAGTCCTGTATCCATTTGGAGTTTATTTTTGTGTGTGGTGAAAGTTGGTGGTCTAGTTTCATTTTTCTTTGCATGTATCTGTCCAATGTCCCAACACCATTTATTGCAGAGACTCTCTTGACTTGATTGTATGAGCATGCCTCCTTTGTCAAACATTGATTGAGCATTGTGGTTTGGGTTGATATCTGTGTTCTCTATTCTATTCCATTGGTCTATATGTCTGTTCTTTTGCCAGTACCAGGCTGTTTTGAGAACAGTGGCTTTGTAATAAAGCTTGAAATCTGGTATTGAAATCCACCTACTTGATTATTCTTTCTCAGGATTGCTGTGGCTATTCAGTGTCTTTTTTATTCCAGATGAATTTTTGGAGAGTTCTTTCTAGGTCTGTGAAATATGCCATTGCTATTTTAATGGGGAGTGCATTGACTCTATAGATTTAAAGGGGAGTATGGACATTTTAATTATGTTGATTCTGCCAATCCATGAATATGGTATGTTCTTCCATCTGTTAACATCTTCCTCTATCTCTTTTTTAAGTGTTTTATAGTTTTCCTAGTATAGGTCTTTTACTTCCTTGGTTAAGTTTATTCTGAGGTATCTTAATTTTTTTGTTGCAATGATAAATGGGATTGCTTTTTTAGTCTCTCTTTCTGTAAGTTCATTATTGGTGTATAGAAATGCGATAGATTTCTTGGCATTAATTCTGTATCCTGCTACATTGCCAAATTCATTTATTAAGTCTATTAGTTTTTTGATGGAATCTTTTGGGTTTTTTATGTACAATATCATGTCATCTGCAAATAAGGACAGTTTTACTTCTTTTCCAATTTGGATGCCTTTTATGTCATCTTCTTGTCTAATTACAATGGCTAATACTTCCAATACTATGTCGAAGAGGAGTGGTGAGAGTGGGCATCCCTGTTTTGTTACTGTTCTTAGGGGAAATGGTTTTAATTTTTGCCCGTTGAGTATGATGTTTGTCACCATTTTTATTCTTTACCCCTGTATTCCTTCTTCCCTTCCCTTCCCTTCCCTTCCTCTCCCCCTTCCTTTCCCCTCTCCCTTCCCTTCACCTCTCCTTTCCCTTCCCTTCTTGCTTTTCTTCCTTTTCTTTCTTCAGCAGACCCTTTAGCATTTCTTGTATTGCTGGTTTGGTGGTAATAAAATCCCTTAGTCCTTTTTTTGGACTGTTAAGCTCCTGATTTCACCTTCAATTTGATTGATAGCCTTGCTGGATACAGTATTCTTGGATTCAGACCCTTCCTTTGCATGACTTTGTATATTTCATTCCATTCCCTTCTGGCCTGATGAGTTTCTGTTGAGAAATCAGTTGCTATTCTGATGGGGGTTCCTTTGTAGGTAACTTTCTGTCTCTCTCTGGTTGCTGTTAAGATTCTTACTTTGTCGTTGGTGCTTACCAATTTAATTATAATGTGCTTGGTATCAGTCTTTTGGGGTTCATTTTGCTTGGGACTCTGTGAGCTTCTTGGATTTGTGTGGGTTTTTTCCTCCCTATATAGCAGGGAAGTTTCCTGTCATTATTTCTTCAAACAAGTTTTCTATTCCTTGCTCTGTTTCCTCTCCTTCTGGAGCCCCTTATGCGGATGTTGTTTTGTTTTCATGTTGTCCCAAAGTTCCCTTAGGCTCTCCTCCAGATTTTTAATTTTTTTTTTCTAGAAGCTGCTCTACTTGGGTATTTTTTCCTACCTTGTCTTCTAACTCACTGAGGCGGTCCTCTGCTTCTTTTAGTCTACTCTTGATGCTTTCTATTGAAGTCTTTACAGCAGCAATGTCAGTTTTCATTTCTTCTTGGTTCTTCTTTCCTCATGGTTCTTACACATATTGTCGAATTTGTCTTCCATTCTTTTCATCCACCTTATGACCATTTCTCTGAATTCTTTCTCAGATAGGTTGTTTGCCTCCATTTTGTTTATTTCCTTTTCTGGTGATGCCTGCTTTTCTTTCATATGCAGGTTTTTCCTTTGTCTCCCCATGATCTTTCTTCTTCAGGTATCTGAGTTGACTTAAAGGCACAAAATACAACACAACCAAGTTCAATGCACAAGGCACTGAACAGAAATGTATTCACGATATTAATAACCCCAAATAAAGGTGACCACCAGAGAAAGGCAAAGTAGAGGTTAGGAGAGAGAAGAAGAAGAGAGAGGGGGAGGAAAGGAGTGCAAAATGAAATTGGGAAAAGGGGAAAAAAGGTAAGAGAGAAGAGAAAGAGAATAAGAAAAAAGAGGGGAACAAACTATGTATATGGGGAGAAAACTCTAATAGAACAGCCACTAATCCCAACAAATGCCAGGAACAAGTACCTGGAGATGAATGCAAACTACAAGTAACAACTAATAGCAAGCAAGGTGCCAATGGCCACGGATTTTTCTAGGTGCAGACTTCCCCACGTTCTCCAGCTCCCTACGTGCGTGTGTTTCTCTCTCCTGCCAGGAACAAACCTCACCTTATCCCAGGCGAAATCTGATCTTTCCTTGAGTGAATCTAGAACTCCTCTGTGCCAATTTGGGATTGGTGTTCTTGGGTTCGCAGCTGTTCGGTGGGTGCCATAGTTGTAGATTCCTTGGACTTTTCAGAAGTCCAATAACATTCACTTTCCCCTTCAAGAAGGTGCCGTCCCTGCCTCTGAGCTGGTGGCTCCAGGAGGGAACCCAGCATCAGTGGGGGCTACCCAGCCAGGGTAGCCCCATCCAGCAGTCCCCCACAATCTCCTGGAGTATAGCTGTCCCTCAGCTTACCAACAACCACTCCCCATATGACCACACACTCTCCCTTTTGTTTTCTCACTCACACACTATCTTGCAGTCTGCCTTCCCGTCAGCAGCCATCTTCTAGACCACCTTATCTTTTCTCTGCTTTTGTTTCTGATTTTATTTATTTGGGTGCTCTCTGTTTGTTTCTTGATGAGTCTTGCTAATGGTTCATTAATCCTGTTTTATCCTTTCAGGTAACCAGCTCCTAGTGTCATTGTTTTTTCGTTGTGTATTTTTTATGTCTCTGGAATTTATTTTTGCTCTAATCTTTATTATTTCCTTCCTTCTACTTACTCTGGGCTTTTCTTGTTCATCTCATTCTAGTTCTTTAAGTTTTAGGGTTGAATAGTTTATTGTGTTGTGTTTTTTTTTTAAATTAAATCTTTATTATTCAGATTATTACATTTGTTTCTCTTTTTTCCCCCTCCATAGCTCCCCTCCACCCGGCTCCCATCCTTCCCTCTACCCTTACCTCCGTCCCGTTGACCTCATCCATAGATGTATGATTTTTGTTCAGTCTCTCCCTGTATACCCCTCACCCCTTTCCCCTTGAAAATTATCAGTCCACTCCCTTTCTGTGCTCCCGATTCTATTATATTCACCAGTTTATTATGTTGATCAAATCTTCAATTCACTTAATTTTCAGATTCACTTGTTGATAGATATTTATTTGTTGTTCATAATTTTTTATCTTTTACCTTTTTCTTCTTCCTCTTCTAAAAGAGTACCTTTCAGCATTTCATATAATACTGGTTTGGAGTTGATGAACTCCTTTAGTTTTTTCTTATTTGTGAAGCTCTTTATCTGCCCTTCAATTCTGAATGTTAGCTTTGCTGGATAGAGTATTCTTGGTTGTAGGTTCTTGCTGTTCCTCATGTTGAGTATTTCTTGCCACTCCCGTCTGGCCTGCATAGTTTCTGTTGAGAAATCAGCTGACAGTCATATGGGTGCTCCCTTGTAGGTAATGAACTGTTTTTCTCTTGCTGCTTTTAATATTCTCTCTTTGTCTTTTGCTCTTGGTATTTTAATTATGATGTGTCTTGGTGTGATCCTCTTTGGGTTCCTTTTATATGGGGTTCTATGTGCTTCCTGGACTTGTAAGTCTATTTCTTTTACCAGATGTGGAAAGTTTTCAGTCATTATTTCTTTAAATAGGTTTTTAGTATCTTGCTCTCTCACTTCTTCTGGCACCCCCACAATTCTGATGTTGGTACGCTTGAAGCTGTCCCAGAGGCTCCTAACATTATCTTCACATTTTTGGATTCTTTTCTCTTCATGCTTTTCCAGTTGAGTGTTTTCTGATTCTTTATATTTCAAAATTTTGACTTGATTCTTGTCTTCCTCTAGTCTGCTGTTAGGTCTCTGTACAACATTTTTTAATTCAGTCAGTGTATGTTTAAATTTTAGTTGGTTCTTTTCCATCTCTAGTTGGATCTTTTTCATCTCCTCTTGGGTCTCGCTAAATTTATCCATCTTTCCAGGATATTCTTGAAAAACCTTATAAGCGTGGTTTTGAACTCTATATCCAATCGTTTGTTCTCCTCCATTTTTTTAGTTTGTGATCCCTTCCCTTGACTCGGCATTTTCACTATGCCGGGAGAACTTCTGTGTTGGATTCAGCCTTATGATACCAGACTTTCAAAACTGGAGAAGCCTCTCTATTGAGCTTGGGATGGATGGAGTCTCAGGGCTTAAGGGTCTGCCTTGCATTCCAGGCGACCCCGCCCTCCATGGCCCCTGAGTCTCATGTGACTGGGTAATTGCTGAAGCAGTCCCTTGCATGCGCACACATGCCATTGCAGTGCCTCTAGACTGCTGCCTTTCCTGCTCCCCTGTGCTCCGGGACCATATGAGTCTGGGTCTCCGGGGTTTCGCCCAAAACTGGGGCTTAGTGAAGTTAGAAGTGGCGCAGTTAGGAGGGTCTGTCTCCCGCCTACTCTCAAAAGCCAGCGGCACAATCAGCAGCCAGTCCTCTGCTCGCAATGCCGTGCGCATCACCAGACTTCTGATCTCCTGCAACTCCCCTAAATTTCCATGCACTTCTCCCTTTTCACAGTCCAAACTCCTCCCGTATGAGTTTCAGCTGGACCTAGGGTGTAGTGTTGTAGGATAAGGGGGTTCAATGCCTTTGAGAGTCTCATTCTCCCTCCTGCCAGAGAAAGCCAGCCAGGTTTACCATCACACGCTCTCTCCATGAGTGCGCGTCTCTGTACCTCAGCTTTTTGCAACTCCTCTGCGTCTCGGTGAGCCCCTCTTTTTCCTTCTAGTCGTAGAATTTCCACTGAGTCAGCTTTTCTGTGGTTCTGGATGATGTCCGTTCTGTCTTTCAGCTATAGTTTTTAAATTGCTCGAGGCAGCAGTGTAGGTGTTTACCTATGCCGCCATCTTGGATTCTCTCCTATTGTTAATATTTCTTGTTTTTTTGAGATGTTCTTGTAATCCTGTGAATTTCCTTCTCAGGACTGCTTTTGGGTTGTTGTGTGCTTATTTTCATTTGTTTCCAAGAAGTTCATTTCTTTGTTGATCTGGTTGGTAACCCATTCATTATTAATGACATGGTATTTAGTCTCCATTGTTTGAATGTTTTGTGTTTTTTTGTTTGTTTGTTTGTTTTGGTATTTTTACTGTAGTTTGTTTCTAATATCACTACACTATTATCTGAGAAGATACTTGATATGATTTCAGTCTTCTTAAATTTGTAGAGACTTACTTTGCATGCTAGCATGTAGTCTACCTTTGTGAATGATCTGTGTGTAGTGGAGAAAAATATATATTCTGCAGCTTTCAGGTAAAATGTTCTATAGATGTCAGTGAATCCATCTATTCCTTGTTAATTTTTTTCCTGGAAGACCTATCCAGGTAAGACATGGAGGTGTTAAAATCCCCTACAGGTCGTCTGTACTATTGTCTATCTCTTAAAGTCCTCTAAAAGTTTTTTTATATATTTACTTGCTCCTATATTGGATGCATATATGTTTACCAGTGTTATATCCTTTTAGTACTATTCAGTGACTAGAGGCCCGGTGCACAAAATTTGTGCACAGGAGAGGCTGTCCCTTAGCCCAGCCTGCATCCTCTCCAATATGAGATCCCTCAAGGGATGTCTGACTGCCCACTGGGATCGGGCCTAAACGGGCAATTGGACATCCCTCTCACAATCCAGGACTGTTGACTCCCAACTGCTCGCCTGCCTGCCTTCCTGATTGCCCCTAACCGCTTCTGCCTGCCACCCTGATCACCCCCTAACTGCTCTCCTGCCAGCCTGTTTGCTCCTAACTGCCCTTCCCTGTAGACCTGGTCCCCTGCAACTGTTCTCCCCTGCTGGCCTGGGTCCCCACCCCCACCCCCACTATCCTTCCCTGCTGGCCTGATTGCCTACAACTGCCCTCTCTTGCATGCCTGGTCCCTTACAACTGCCCTCCCCTGCTGGCCATCTTGTGTCCAGATGGGGGCAGGATCTTTGACCACATAGGGACTGTCATCTTGTTGGAGTGATGGTCAATCTGCATATTACTCTTTTATTATATAGGATAGAGACCTGGTACAAAGGTGGGGCCAGCTGGTTTGCTCTGAAGGGTGTCCCAAATCAGGGTGGGGGTTCCCATGAGGCATAGGATGGCCTGGGTGAGGGGCCTGTGGTGGTTTGCAGGCTAGGCATGCCCCCTGGTGACCCAGGTGGAGGCTCTGGTATCTGGGACTTACTTATCTTCTACAATTGAAACTTGGTAGCCTGGAGCGGAGCCAAGCCTCCTGCTTGCTCCGTGGTGGCAGCCATTTCTGTTGAGATTTATTTATCTTCTATAATTAAAACTTTGTAGCCTTGAGTGGAGGTCTTGGCTGGCCAGGGCTGCAGAAGCTTGGCTTCCTTTATCACTGGGGGCAACCCTATCCTTTTCTCTCCAGCTCCATGGCTGCTGCCATTTTTGTTGGGGTTTATTTATCTTCTATAATTGAAACTTTGTAGCATTGAGTGGAGGCCTGAGCCTGCCAGGTGTGTGGAAAGCTTGGCTTCCTGCATTGCCGGGGAAACCCAAGCCTCCTTCCTGCTTGCAGCCCTCTTGGTAGGGGTTAATTTGCATACTTGCTCCTGATTGGCTTATGGGTATGGCTTGTGGGTATAGTGGAGTGATGGTTAATTTGCATATTACTCTTTTATTAGATAGGATCATTGTTGTCTCTTGCTCTGACCTTCATTTTGAAGTCTGTTTTGTCAGATATGAGTATTGCCACTCCAGTCTTTTTTATTCTACATTTGCATGGAAATATTTTTTCCATCCCTTTACTCTCATCCTGTGTGTCTTTTGTTCTAAGGTGGAACTCTTGTAGACTGCATAGAGTTGGGTCATGTTTTTGTATCCATTCAGCTACCTATATCTTTTGCTTGAAGCATTTAATCCACTTATTGGTAGGTCCTTATTTATTGGCATTTTAATTCTTTATGGCTAGGCTTCTCTCTCTCTTCTTCTCATTACAGCAGACTGTTTAGCATTTCTTGTAATGCTGGCTTAGTGGTGATGTACTCCTTTAGTCTTTTTTATTGGCCTGGGAAGCTTTTTATTTCACCATCTATTTTGAATGATAGCCTTGCTGGATATAGTAATATTAGTGGCCTGGTGCATGAAATTCATGCATGAGGGGTGTCCTTCAGCCCGGCCTGCACCCTCTCCAATCTAGGACTCCTCTGGGGATGTCCCACTGCTGGGGGTTGTCCCTGTGGGATCAGGCCTAAACCAGCAGTCGGACATCCCTCTCACAATCTGGGACCACCAGCTCCTAACTTCTCAGCTGCCTGCCTACCCAATCGCCCCTAACCATTCTGCCTGCAGGCCTGTTTGCCCTCAACTTCCCCCCTGCTGGCCTGATCACCCCAAATGCCCTCTCTTGCCGGCTTATGGCCCACAACTGCCCTCTCCAGCCAGAGACCCTCTGTGGCTGGGCACGGAAAGCTTGCCTATTTGCCAGGGCGACTATGCAAGCATTCCTGACTTGTACCCCCCACTCCCAGCTGCTTTGTGCCCACAGTGGTCCAGAGGCCCTCCCTGGCCGGGGTGAAACGCTTACCTCATCGCCACAGCGATGAAGCAAGCATTCTGCCAGGCTGCTCATGCTGTCTGCTCTCAGCAGTCTTCCCCCGGGACTGGGGGACTCTGGCATGGCTGAGAGGACTAGGTGCTGCCATCTTTGTGATGGAGTGATGGTCAATTTGCATGTTCCCTTTTTATTATATAAGATTGGTTTCAGATCATTTCTTTCCATTATCTTGAGTACTTCATGCCATTCCCTTCTGGCCTGTAGAATTTGTGATGAGAAATCAGGTGTCAGCCTTATGGAAGTTCCTTTGTAGATAACAGTTTGCTTTTCTCTTGCTGCCTTTATGATTCTCTCTTTAATTTTTGCCATGTTAATTATGGGCATGATATTGTTTGTTTGTTTTTTTGCTGCTTGTGGTTGTCTGTGCTTCCTATACTTGTGTGACTTTTTCCTTTACCAAGTTAGGGAAGTTTTCTGCCATTATTTCTTCAGACACATTCTCTATTCCTTTCTCCCTTTCAGCCTCTTCTGACACACCTGCTACTTGAAGTTTGTTACATTTCACATTGTCCCACAGCTCCCTTAAGTTATTCTCCTGTTTCTTCATTTTGGGTCTCTGAATGAGTGCTTATTTTGTCTTCTAATTCACTGATTCAATCCTCAGCTTCTAATCTGCTCTGTATTCCTTCCAATGTGTTCTTTATATCATTCTTTATTTCTGTTTTTATATAATTACTATATCTTTTCTCATGCTGTTAAGCATCTTTACCATAATTATTTTGAATTCTATGTCAGATAAATTTCTTATCTCCATTCCATTTATCTCTTCTTTTGGAGAATTCTCTTATTCTTTTATTTTAGGGTTGTTCCTTCATCTCATTTTGGCTGCCTGTTTGGGCTTGTGACTGTGTATTAGGTAGATCTGCTATGCCTCTCAATTTCTAGTGCAAGATAGTGTCAAGGGCTGCTTGGGACTAATTAGATTACGCAAAGACTTAAAGCCTCCAGAAAGTGCCTCTCTGTACAGGCTGATAGGATTCCATGTTGGATTGCCCTCAGGCCATTGTCCACAGGTGTGGCAAGATTTTATTTTTTCAACAGGGTGGGTCAGTTGCTTCTGTTTGGAGCAGTGGTTCTCAACCTTCCTAAGGCTGCGACCCTTGCATACAGTTCATGTGGTGGTGACCCCCAACCATGAAATTTTGCTACTGTTATGCATTGTGATGTAAATATCTGCATTTTCTGATGGTCTTAGGCGACCCCTGTGAAAGGGTTGTTCGACCCCAAAGGGGTCGCGACCCACAGATTGAGAACCGCTGGTTTAGAGGTTAATTATTATTCTCAGTCTCTTAATAGACTTCAGAAACTCCCCACCTTGGGGAAAGGTGTTTTACAATAGCATGGGTCAATTGTCTCCTGAATAGCAAATGTCTGAGTAAGAAAGATGATTTTCATAGGGTGTCTGTCTTTGGAGTCACGATTCTAACTTCTGCTCACAAAGGTCCAATCCACTCTGCCCTCCCTCTGTTAGAGCACTAGGTGAGTGAGTGGCTCCATGGCGAATTTTGTTTGTTGGCCCTTTAAGAATGTGCCTGAATTTCCAGTTGTCTCTCCCTGGAAGACAGCAACCCCGCTGCTTTTCATAGTCAGATGTTATATAGGTACCCTTCTCAGTTCTGGTGCTCTCTGCTGGGGGCTCAGCTTGGGGATTGGACCCCTGATTTCTCAATTTGTGGGAGCCCAGCCAGCCCTTTCATGTCTCCACGTCTCCTACCAGTCTTTGTGCGGCCTCCACTTTCTGTTCTCAGCTAATTATTATTATTATTATTATTATTATTATTATTATTATTATTATTATTATTTCTGTTCTTCAGGGTTAATTATTCAGGAGTTTTTTTTCTGTATTTTAGTTGTAATTCCAGTTTGGTCCTGGGAGAATGTCTGTATAGCATCCACTTACTCCACCGCCATTTGTAATCCACGTCTTTTGGTTAAAGATGTAGGCAAAGATTTTTCTTTTGTTTTGTTTTTTGTTTTGTTTTGTTTTTAAGAGCGAAAGAGAGGTAGAGGGAGAAGGATTGAGAGGTAGAACCATTGATAAGAGAGTTAATGATTGCCTGCCTTTTGCACATCCCCTACTGGGGATCGAGCCTGCAACCCAGGCATGTGCCCTGACTGGGAATTGAACCAGTGACCTCTTGGTTTATAAATCAGTGCTCAATCACTGAGCTACACCAGCTGGGCTGCCCTTTCTCTTGAAGAACCTCAAGTTTGACCATTCAGGCAGTTCATACCCAGATGAAAAAGTCTGTGGTGCATATGTCATGAGCTATTCCAGATGGTCAGAGTTACTGTTACAATTCCCACTGACTTATCTTGTATTTCCTTATATAGCACTCACAGCCCTCTAGTATGCTTAGTTCCTTATTCTCTGAGCTTGGGGTTTTGCTGGTTTTTGGTGGTTTTTTTTTTTAGAAGAATCTTTCATTTCCCTAATGAGGTCTGTCTTTTTTTAATATATTTTATTGATTTTTCACAGATAGGAAGGGAGAGGGGTAGAGAGATCTAGAAACATCGATGAGAGAGAGACATCGATCAGCCGCCTCCTGCATGCCCCCCACCGGGGATGTGCCCGCAACTAGGACACATGCCCTTGATCAGAACTGAACCCGGGACCCCCCTAGTCCGCAGGCCAACACTCTATCCTCTGAGCCAAACCGGTTTCGGCGAGAAGGACTCTCTTTGACTGTATTGTTATTTGTCTACAGAGGCACTTGTTTTATGTGTACCTTTTCTCTTTTACACATTCCAGAAATTATTCTTTCCCCCAGAAATTCAGTAGTGATTCTGCTTTGTTATTGGTAATCTCTCTGTCATTTTTCATTTTTAAAAAATATATATTCTGTATGCTCATTATGAGTTAGTTGGTTGGAGTGTTGTCCCCTATATCAAAAGGTTGTGTCTTCAATTTCCAGTCAGGGCACATACCTAGTTTGCAGGTTCAGTCTCCAACCAGTGCATGTAAAGAAAGCACCCAATCAGTGTTCTCTCTCCCATCAATGTTTCTCTTTCCCCTCTCTATAAAAATCAATGAGCAAATCCTCCAGTGAGGATATTATATATGCTGACTAAAGTAGGTTTACAGTTGTGAGTACACAAAAATTTATTCTTGTATTATTTAGTCATTATTATATTATTTTCCTTACAAATTAACTGTAAAACTATTTCCTTCCCCTTGTATATATAGCTTTGATCATTTCAGTGGGATTTGGACAAATAATATGACTCACTTTTATCTCCCAAAGATGTTTAGTAAATGTTACTTGAATGAGAGAAATAGTTTGGTGGGTAATGTAGTTGATTTGGTTTGAAAAATATTTATTAAAAATTTGGACCATATTTGCCAATTATCTTCTTTTCTTTTTTCCTTTATTTTTATTAGCTTTACCTGAGGGTATGTTTATTGATTTTAGAGAGAGAGGAAGAGAGAGGTAGAAACATCAATCAGCTGCCTCTCCTGCACAACCCCATTTGGAGATCAAGGCTGCAACCTATATATGTGCCCTGACTGGGAATCAAACCTGCAACCTTTTGTTGTACTGATGACGTTCCAACCACCTGAATCACACCAGTCAGGAGCCAATTGTCATTTTAGTTTTTGCCTAAACTAAATGGCTTGGGTTAGTGGTAGAGCACCTACCTATGAACCAGGAGGTCACGGTTCCATTCTTTGTCAGGGCACATGCCCAGTGTGGGGCATGCAAGAGGCAGCCAGTCAATGATTCTCTCTCATCATTGATGCTTCTACTTCTCTCTCCCTATTATTGGTTAATAATCTCTTCTTATACTCTCCTTCCTCCCCATTTGGAGATCAAGGCTGCAACCTATATATGTGCCCTGACTGGGAATCAAACCTGCAACCTTTACCTATGGACAGAGACAAGAGGGTGTATCCAGTAGTTTGCTTGCTTCCATTTCTTATATTTGTAGCATGCTTCTTTGTCTCTGCATTTTGGCTTCTTCCCTGTGTTTGTTTCTATGTAGTAGGTAGAGATGTTATGTCTTCTGGAATTGGTAGAGTGCTCTTGTGTAGTATTTTCAGTAGCCAGAGGTAGCTGTCTTAAAATTGATCATAAATGTAGTTTTAGGTTGTAGGTATAAATGTCAACATATTGGAATACAGGTTGCAGTGCATGGACAAATGACTAAAATCTTTACCTTAGATCACCAGAGAGCTTATATGCATATATGCATAACCCATGGATATAGACAATAATGTAGTGAAAGCCTGGAGGGGACAGGGTGAAGAGGGAAGGAAAACTAGTACCTCTACTATATGAAGTGAAGTGGGAAGAGTCGTCTTTGCTTGAACTATGCTTATGTTTTACGTATTCAAAAAATTAAAAATGATGGGAAGAAAGCAAATCCTAATATTGAATAGAAATTGAAACCAATGAGCCTAACTGTATATCAAATTGATAATGTTGCTACCAAGGAAAAAAGGATTACGTCAAGTAACTTAAACATAGTACTCTGATTATGCTCTATTAATAGGCTATAGTCTAAGGACAAACAGAACAGCAAAGAAATATTGAAGTTACTAGGTAGCCAACTCCCTATAGTAGGTCATCCCAGGGAAATGTAATTTTCATTTGCTGATGAAGAATCATACTCAGAGAGGGAAATGATTTGGAGCTAGAGTCAAAAGCCCATGCTCTTGTTCATTATAGCACACTACTTTTTTAGTTGTTTTTTGTTTGTTTGTTTTTACATAGTGTGCTGTTTAAATGAGTCCCTGTGCTACTATCCTGGTTTCTTTAGTACCTACATTTCTTCTTATTGGCATTATCTCTAATTATATTAATCAGAATCACCTTTTTGAGACTTTCCTAATGTCTTGGATCTCCTTTCCTTCATGAATTTTATTCCATGCAATCATGCCTGCACTTTTTGAAATCTGCCATTTATATAAAGGGTTTGTGATTCGTCCCACCCTTTAACAAATTCTAAGATGTCTTGATGGATCTTTCTCTTAATTCTTATTTTCCTACTTCACTAATAACTAGTTTCCTGAGTTATAGTTAGTGTCAGAGTCATGATAACTTATAAATACAGTCTATATTGATGACTAAGCATGGAAGTGGTACATGAGAGAGTTGTGTTCTTAAAGACATGCATCTATTTGTAATTTAAGATATCCTGTAGTGATTTGGTGGTGAGACATATGAGCAATGGTGGTTAGAAAGAGTGAGAAAGAATTGTTGGACCTGGCTTTTTGTTGTTGTTAATCTTTACCCAAGGATTGAGGTGGTGTTTTTTTGAAAGAGAGTGGGAGGGAGATTTGAGGAGTGGAGGAGAGGGAAGAGAGAAACATCAATGTGAGAGAGACATATCAATTGATTGCCTCCTGTTCACGTCCCTTTTGGGGCCAGGGATGGAACTTGTAACCCAGGTATGTGCCCTTTACTGGGAATGGAACCCTTTGGTTCGCAGGCTAGTGCTCTAACCACTGAGCTGGACCTGCATTTTTTATGAGAGATACTAGAAACGAGTGTTATTTTATAAACTGATTTTGCAGTGATTCATTCATTAAAGAAGGAAAATAAATATTGCAATGAAAAGACATAATAACTGATTGTTAAGTGAACTATATCCTTTGCAAAGGGTATGGTTAAGGGAGGAAATATGTAAATAACTTAGAGTGCATAGCTGCTATTTGAGATTTTGCTGATTAGAAATGACAGGAGTAAATAAACCATACAAGAATTTAATTGGATCTTGCTTGAAGTACTTTGTGTAGTAAATCTCCTAACTTATTTTTAAAAATTACAGCATTTGAAGAATCAATTCTTTTTTTTTTTTTTTTTAAAGGTCTCACACATTTATTACTGAACCATCCTACTACTGCAGGGGGGAAAAAATATCAGCAGAGCAAAATCACAAGTCCATTAATTCTCCAATTAAAATGCCCCAACTGTCCAGACATCTTTTCAATCATTTAAAGGTGTAGGCAATCTGGAAACAGCATAAATGTGAGCCATCTCTGATTTCTCATAGGCCCAGTTT
>PVJN01030978.1:0-25213 GCA_004026805.1 Lasiurus borealis | reverse complement strand
GGGCAAGTTTCATTGAGATGCAGATTTAAATAGGAATCTGTCCTGCTGCATCTGCTGGCAAGATTAATTATGGATCTCTAGACCTGATATGTTTGCTTTGCATCTCGTATCACTTTACTAGTTTGCTGTCAAGCTAAAATATTAGGCATGGCATTGTATAATGTTAGGTAATTCTATTTCCTACAGCAATGATTTTCAACCAGTGTGTGACAAGAATTTTTAAAACATGCAACACCTGACTAGTTAGGGACACTGACCTCTTTTCCCTTAAATGGTCCAATAAAAAAAATTGACAACAGCCAAAACAACAATAGTCCTCTAGTGTGAATGCCTGTCTTGAACCATACATATGTAAGTCCTACATTAGAGCTAGATCTTATTACTCACATCCCATAATAATGTTGCACATGACTGTTTAGTTCTTGATACCAGAAATCCTTATATACAAGTATAGGCAGCTGAGTTTTTAAGTCACTTTTGAGCAAAAAGGTTAGGTAATTACTATTATTATTTGTAAATTGATCAAAATTATACCTATTTTTTGTCATATTGTCAAACACTATAATATATTTTTTCTTGTGCTGCTGAATTTTCATAATTAGTTTATATGTCATGATTTAAAAAAAGGTTGAAAATTCCTGTTCTAGAATGAAATTGGGGGATGTATTTCAAATCTTGGTTAGTTACTATCTAATAAAAGTTTCTGTTAGTGAATTTTCATTAGTCCTCACATTTGTCCTTTGAAATTAGAGAAATATGTTTGAAATTACAGCAAAATGCTAGAAGAAAGAACCCTCTCCATAAGAAAATTCAGCTATTTTCTATAGGATGTATGTTTACAAATAAAGTGACAAAGCATCAAATAAACTAAAAATAGTTACAATGTATTTTATCTTGTAAATCACATAGTCTGCCTTAAAAAATAAAAGAAAGAGCCGGAACCGGTTTGGCTCAGTGGATAGAGCATTGGCCTGCAGACTGAAAGGTCACAGGTTTGATTCTGGTGAAGGGCATGTACCTTGGTTGCAGGTACATCTCCAGTGGGGGCATGCAGGAGGCAGCTGATCGATGTCTCTCTCTCATCTATGTTTCTAATTCTCTTTTCCCTCTTTCTTCCTCTCTATAAAAAAATCAATAGGATATTTAAATAAATAAAATAAAAGAGAGAAAAATAATAAGACCCAAATGTGTTGGTTTGTTTTTAAGCTGGAATTATGGCTTTACACTCAATGCTATTATTCTCCTATATAATAAAGAGCTAATGTGCAAATGGTCATTATGCCTCACATCTCACACCATAGGTTCAGACATTCAACATTGGGGAGAGAGGTTTGGGGACCAGCCAGGCTCAAATGAACTTACGCAAGAGAGGACTGGGGACCAGCTAGACTGTGGTCCAGGAGAGGGACAAGCCGCCTGTCCTGCAGTCAGGGTGCCTGTGGTTGTGGCCCAGGAAAAGCTACATGATCATCGTCTCCTGTGGGTGTGGTGGGCCCATGTGAAGCTGGCCTGGCTCCTGGATGCCTGGGGCCAACCAGAGGGAGAGAAGCTCAGGTCCCAGGAGCTTGAGACCAGCCAGAGGAGGGAATCCTGGGTTTTGTGTGCAGGGTGAGGCAGAGAAAGTTAGGGGCAATCAGGCAGGCAGGCAAGTGGTTAGGAGCCAGCAGTCCAGGTTTGTGAGAGGAAGTCAGACATTCCTCCATGGGTTCTGGATTGGAGAGGGTGCAGGCTGGGCTGAGGCTCCCCTTCCCCCCACTCAGTGCATGGATTTTTTGCACTGGGTCTCTAGTATTTTTATAAAAAGAATTTCTATTTCAAAGGGGTTTAATACACAAATTTAAAGTGAGACAAATACAAAAATGATTTGGGATATCATTGTTTACCAGTTAGATAAAGTTCTTAGTTTTTATCTTTAGTTTCCTCATTTATAAAATTGAAACAAAAATCCCAAGCTTTTTAATTTGTTATTAGATAATTGTGATTATTGCAATGTTGGCCCATCATAATTATTAAGTGTCAACTTACATATATGTGTAATATTTTATACATTATGCCCAGGCTTTCTATTGTGCCCTTCATCTTAAAAGTGAATCCAAGAAGTATGCTTGATAAATCTTTACAGTTGATTTGAATGAACACTCAGATATTATTGTTCCACTGTGAAGAGTTCACAATGGATGCTTGAGGGATTGTGTATGTGTGTGTGTATGTGTGTGTGTGTGTGTGTATAAATTTAGAAAGGGAGAGAGAGAGAGAGATAGAAATACCAATGATGAGAGAGAATCAATGATCAGCTGTATCCTGCACAACAAGTCTGCACACTCCTAGTTCATAGTTCAGTGCTCAACCACTGAGCCATGCTGGCTAAGCAAGGGACTGTTTATTGATATATTGCATTTAGTATTGTTAAAAAATAAACTGCTAAGCTTAACCAAAGTGTATTTCTTGTCTCCTGTCTTTAATACCTATGACAATTCTCCTAGCTGAAGGGCACAGTAGAGTCCAGCTGGATTTTCTGGACCATCTTTGTCAGCTCTCTGTCCCTACATCTAGCTCCCATTACCCTATCATATAGATAAGCTCCTTACTTTCTGGAAGGATCTCCCTGCAAAAATCCATCCCTTTCTAACACTGACTTGACTTACCTTTCTTTTCTTGATTCTGTTTTTTGTTTTTGTTTTAATCGTGCCCCATACTCTGGTGATGATGATGATGATGATGATGCACTGGAATATACTTGTAAATTCCTGCTCTGAATTTGGAGGTGGACTGGCCAGCCATCTCTCAGTATAGAGAAAGATCCTCCTGGAAGACAGGTCACAGTGTCAATTCTCAAAGAAATGAAAACAGTATTCAGTGTGGTTGATGAAAAGAAGATAGTGCTGAAATTAAGGAACTGTCTGACACTGAAACTGGGACTCAAAACTATCGGACATTGAAATTGGGACTCGATCACTTTTCTTTTGCTCTGGTGGGTTTATTTCTACCCAACGGGGGCAAGATGTTTTTAAAAACAAGAAACGGGTGGTGGAGGAGAGGAAGCAGATGCAGAGGCAAAGAAGCAATGAACAGACTGTCCTGCTACAGTGGGAAAGCAGGGGAAGTTGGGGAGGAGGGGCCTATAGGAGATCAACCAAAGGACTTGTGTGCATGTGTGTGTAGGCATAGCCAGTGGATACAGGGTAATGGGGGAAGGCGGGTGGGGGGGGGTGGAGTCAATGAATAACCCTATCTAATAAAAGGGTACTATGCAAATTAACTGTCACTCCATCACACAGATGGCAGTGCCCATAGCAAAAAGACATTGGCACCCAGTCCTCTCAGTCCCACCGGAGTCCCCCAGTCCTGAGGGGGGAAGCAATGGCTACTGATAGTGGGCAGAGTGAGCATCCTGGTGGAATGCTTGCTTCATCGCCCTGGTGAAAAGGCAACCATTCCATGCCCAGCCACGGATGGGCCTCTGGGCTGCAGAGAGCCTCTGGGCAGCGGGCATAGAGTGGACAGGCCCCGTAGAGAGCTAATGGCCCACAGATTCATGTGCAGGGCTACTAGTGGATATTATATTTGTTTTATTTATTATGTTTTTTTAGGATTGGAACAGACCCCTAAGGGAACTGAATCAGGCTGGACAATAAGCAACATGGCTATTGTATTCAACAAAATTGTTATCATCATCTTACTATCACAATCACCATAACCATGTTTTCAAAATTATAGGAAAGTATATTAGTGTTACATTGAAATAGTCTAACAATAGATTAAAGCAAAACTTAGTTACTAATGTATAATCTTTACTCAAAAAGTTATTGATTGATTTTTTTGAGATATGTCTTATAACAAAATTTCACATATCATTAAATTCACCATTTTAAAGTCCAAATCAGTGAGTTTCATTCTCCATTTCTACCCCATGTGTTAGCAATCTGATTGTTTTCTTATAATTTGGCTCTGTCTTGAAAACTTGTAAATCTTACTCTTAATCAAGATTTACTAATCTGATTGTGTTAGTATCTTAATGTTGCTATAGTAAATTATGACAAGTTTAGCGGTTTAAACAACAAAATTATATCTTGTAGTTTGGGAAGTCTTACTAAAACTACAATCAAAGTGTTAGCAGGGCTGCATTTCCTCTGTAACATTTAGGAGGAATTATTTTTATATGTAAATTTTATTGTTTTCAGAGAGGAAAGGAGAGGGAAAGAAATATATAAACATCAATGATGAGAGAGAATCCTTAATTGGCTTGCTCCTATATGCCCCATATTGGGGACTGAGTCCACAACCCAGCATGTCCTGACAGGGAATCGAACTATGATCTACCGGTATATAGGTTGATGCTCAACTACTAAGACATACCATCTGGGCAACAGCAACTAATTTTTTTGCCTTTTGAAATTTCTAGAGAGTACCTGCATCCTTTGCTCAAGGCCCCTTTCTTCATATTCAAAGCCAGCAGCATAACATCTTAAAATCTTTATTGGACTCTGTTACTCTTACCCTATCATTCTTTATAATGACTTTTATGGTTACATTTAGGTCCACTCAGGTAATCCAGGATAATATCTCCATCTCAAATTCCTTAACCACATCTACAAAGTCCCTTTTGCCATTAAGGGTACACTCACAGGTTCTGGGATTAGGAAGTGTACATCTTTAGGGAAGGTGTTGTCATCCAGCCTACTATACTGAGGTTCATATTAATATGGTATATTGCATGAATATTATTATGTTAATCTATTTTTTATGTTCAATTTGGTTCTTCACATGTTTGACATTTTCTTGAACACATCTCTGAATTTTAAGAGCATGAAATTTTAAAGCTCTCCTTAAACTATATTAATTTCTAGGGGGCCCACATTCTACCTCACTATACCAATCCCATCTGAAATGCATTCCTTTTACTGATTTCTACAAAACATATCTGTCATATCAGTTGTGATTTTCCCTATTTTGTTAAAAATTTAGAAGTTTGGAATTTATTGTCATCTATCCTATTGATTCTTTCATTTTATCACTCCTACCTTCCCCACTCTTCTTCTTGATCCCTACCTCTAGATATCCTGCCATCTTGAAACCCTTTTTCTTTTTATTATGCCAAACAATTCTTTTTTGTTTTTTTGTTTTATAAATTCAGTTATCAAACTTGAAAAAAATACATCAAAGCACATTAGAGCATGGACTTTTATTAAAGCAATTTCTGAGTCTGTTGAAAATGGCTGTACCTGTAGATGGCAAAATTATGTTCCCCCCCCCATTATAAACATAATTCTGTAACTTATATTGTTATAAATAATTAAAAGACAATGGCATGTGTCTTCAATTATTTGGACACATATTTGATGTGAATATTTTAATAACATTTTACTTGTTGGCATTCATCACTTATTAACTTGGTTTGCCTAAGTACTCACTACTTATGAGGCATTCTGTTAATTGCAAATCCAATAAAGAAAAATAAAACATACAATCTTGATGGACCTGCTCACAGCTTTGCTGATCTACATAAGCCCTTGTCCATCTATATTTTTGGTTTGACTGTCACCTTTAGTGAACTGTCCTGTACTTGCCCACAGATAATGGTCAAGATAAATTTATAGCAGCAGAAGACCGGGATTTGACACTACAATAAATGGTGTTCATTAACTTAATGCCAGTTGCCATGGAGCTAGCAGTATTGGAATAGATTTTTGAGAGATAAGAATGATTTCCTCTATAAGCTTAAAGTCATGCATCTGGCAAAATGAGATCTCAGAAATTTGAGGTTCTCTCTGCTTCCACACCTCAAAAAGTTTTACAATGTCAGAGACTATGTATCTCATTCATTCTCTCTTCCTGGAATATAGTAAGTGATAACAATTAAAATATTTGTTGAATGATTAAATATCAATGCATATAACATCCATATATCTATCTGTTAGTAGCCTACATTACCTACATTACTCTCTACTTATCATAGTGAATCATAATTATTTTATGGACTCTCTGACTCCTTAATTTAGATTGTGAGTTCCAGCAAATCATGATTTTTAACTTTCATGTCTCTGTATATCTAGTGCTAAGCTCAGAGCCTAGCAAAGAAGATTTATTCAATAACTAACTAGGCTGAAATGATTGATTTTTGGAGAACCATTCTCAAGATAAAGAATCAATGGAGAGGACTTGGAGATTAGGAGAGCTGTAATCAGAGTGTTGCTGACAATTTGGTCACACCTAACTTCTAGGTTCTTTTTCTGGTAGATAATGTTAGCTACTGAAGAAGTTTCACGAGAGAGTCAGCTTCAACTGCAATTTTGATATCAAGTTATAATATTTTAAAAAGGCAAGTCAAATTCTGCCACACATACATAATTTTATTAAATACAGACATTGATTATCAATAAAGCACAAAACAATTTATATAATTTATATTTTAATCTCAGTAAAATCATGAGGTACTCTTAGTTTTTCTGACCACTACCTGGTATTAAAAGTTGGATGTAAACATAGCTAACTCTTGTAGTAGTCATTGGATAATTACTCATTCTCCTACACTTTAGGCAAAGCATATATTTATTTAGGATCAGGCTGTAGCCACAATGCTTGATGATAGAGTTTATAGGATGCTCTCAATTCTTATATTGTGATTATGAAAGAAGAGAGGAACCTTATTAAAGTACATGTGCAAATTCACATATCAAAATACCTCCAATTTCACCAGTAAGAACTTACTTCTAATAGTTACTGTGCTAATTAACAAGCTCCTAATTTCAACCAATGCAAATTTATGTTTGACGTTCATCAGATTAGTTTCCAAAGCCTCAGGTGATGACAGAGAGATGCATAAAGGTGGTCCTTGTAATTGACCCTGGAAGATGCTCTTTCTGCTATAGTGCCAAGTGAACATCACGGGATGTGTTTTTTGATTAGGTAACTAAGATGTATATCTGAACTAACATAATCATGTTATCGCACCATTAATTTTAAATTATGTACGTATACACATATGTGTAAATACATGTGTGTGAATGTATGTGTTTTAAAAATCAACTTTACTGTATTATCTTTCAGGGACCATAGGATTTGTGACTTATGTAATTTTGGTAGGTTCTCCAGAAATATCCCGTCTTACGGGAAGCCTTCTCTTTAATTCCTTTAAAATTTCCTTTTTAGTCCATCTTTAATACCAAAATTATTTATAGAAATCTTGTATAAAAGTTGAGATTTATGTATTTGATATACTGTAATTAGTAGATCTTTTTCATATGATATTTTTCCTTTGCAAGTAATTTATAAACTAATCCAAGAAAGGACTATATTTTTCCCATTTTCATTTGCTCACTCATTAATTTCACAAATATTTAGCAATATTAAGCTAGGTTCTTTTACCCTCTCTTTTTTATTTCCATGCCTACCTGTAATGGGGCTCAGTACACAGAGCATACACTGTAAATATTGATTGACTGAAAAACATGCTATTATGAGGCCATCGTTATTGAAGTTTGCAAGTTTCTTTTCCTAATTTCAAAATGTCTTTTTCATTTTAGATCACCTCAGGTAGCTGTCTCACAGCATCACTCTTATTGATTCTCACTGCATGGGGTGAAGAAGACACCACCAGATCAGGTATGCCTTCTAGTTCCCAAAGGTATCCACTCAAAATTAAACATGTATAATGCACTCCAGAGTGAAACTTTAAAGGTATCCTTACAATAGGACTTTAGGCAATTGATTTTAGAAATTGCTAGAAGTAAGGGACCATTTTTTTTCCTCCAACTATAAGAGCTCTTTTGTAGAAAAGAAACTATTTATATAAGCACTTGTTAAAGCTTCTGCATTGCAATTTACTGCACCTAATAATTACTCCATCAACACATATTCTGTCTAAATGTCTTTAGTCACAGTCCTTCTAATGTAATCTGGGTGTTCATTGTTCTTCTGTTTGATATGCACTAGAAGCTCACAGCATCTTACTCTAATCAGTATTTGAATGCATTGTCTGTTGGAATGAAAGTAACAATGATTAGTAGGGCAGATGTTTTCCTTGAATGTGAAAATGGAGGGGTTAAAACCACAGATTAAACTGAATACTCAGTCTTTGCATGTATTTTTTCAAGATGATGGGATACACATCGCGATGAATTGGATATCAGGTACTAACTAACTTATAAAGGGCTGCAAAATAGATGATATTTAGAAATAGCTACACTATGGAGAATAGATACAGAACTGTAATATATTGCTGAAATAAAATGCCATTTGCTTTTATGGATGGCAATTTTGATAGAGACTGGGAGAAACATGACAAAGGAAAACTAAATGGAATTCCATGTCAGTACATTGATATATTAACAGATGGATTAGAAGAGCCTATGACTGGATTATCACTAGCCATTTGTTGTTATTATTAAAATTAGATATTTCACTATCTGTTGGCTGAAAATGCTATACAATCAAAAGTTTATGACAGGTGTCAAAATATAAAGATTTTATAGTAGACAACTGACTTTTCTCATGTTGGTCATATGTACCATTTGCTTCTTTATGTTCCTTACTTAGTATTTTTCATTGTCATTCCTAATTTATGAACTCATGAGAAAACTTTTAAATATAATATATGTGTAATGAACTGACATTTATTTCACAGCTGAGGAAAGAATTGAGGCCAAAATGAATTTTCGTTCTTTTATTTGTTTTTAAAAAGAGTATTATAATCCATATGTTTTATTTAAATAAATTTTGTAATAATCCCTTCTCTTCAACCTCCATAAACACTTGCTGAGAATAGGTAATGAACAAAGTTGCAGAATACAGATGAATAAGCTAGATTAGGGGCGAGTACCTAGATAGCTACTCTCCCAAAGAAGACCACTGGAGTCAATTTTAAAACTCAAATTTACAATGCAAGTTATCATCATTTCAAGGGTGCTATTATATAATATTCTGATTACAACAGTCTCAATCACCATGCAGATTAGGAGGGACCCCTCTTTTTTCTTTTTTAAAAGGATAAAGCAGTGCCTCTGGATTGGAATAGTTCTGCTGATTACTGACTTGCTCAGATTTTTGTAAAAAATCACTATCTAGATCCCTTTAGATTATGGGCAATGGGACTAATATGCACCTTACATCAAATTGGGATATTCAAAATGAAGATCTTTAGAATTAATACCTGTTATTAAGAGGTTATTAGTCCCCCTGGTAGAGAAGTTAACACTATAGTGGGACTTCTGTGTTTCATGAGACCTTTCTTATGTCACATCTTACCCCTAGCCCCCACACATTTATCACTGTTTTTGACCAAGATATTTGCTTAATGTATACATTTGTTTGTTTTAATTTCACTAATTTAGGCTAAAACCTTTCAGCCAAGCTCATATTTGAAAATTCAAATAAATAATAAAGTGTCTCAGAGTTCATAAGACTGCCTCCATGACTCTAATCAAACGTCTTAAACCCTCCTCCTTTCTACTCACTGAATAAGCATCCTCTGTTGAAGGAAGTATAGCTCTTCTCACAGTAGGATATAGTATCTTTGTGTTTTCTTTTGATTATATTTTTTGGTATCAGCCAAAGAGATATATCTAAATGTCTGATAAATATTTGGGAACTTAATTTTTACAGCATAAATAGAGCATGAAATTTAGAGACAAATAGATGATTGAGAATCACATTCTACCCTCATCGTTAACTAGCTGTGATTTATGAGAAAGTAAGTTAACTTCTCTTTGCTATAGTTACTACATTTGTAGGTGGGAAACAATATTATCTAAAATTCACCCCGCTCAAGGATTTTCAAACACTTAGTATATGGTACCACAGAGAAAGCATTCAAAAATGTAATTGTATCATGGAATTGCTTTGATTACTAAAGAGTGATATATGCCATAAGAGAGAAAGACAGGCATCACATGGAATAAGAATGTCTCCTCTGTTTACAAATAATTGAAATACAAAAATCTTAACACTAAAATGCACTGAAGAAAGCTTGAAGTTTCAAGATTTGTAGTACCTTAGGTTGGTTATCATTGTAAATATAAATAGTTAGGAGTACAGAATGTTCTATATATGGAGCTCAATATCTGAGAAAGACATTGTAAAAGGGACATAGATATCTAGCCCAAAGAGTATAAAAGACTAGATTGTTTATTTGTGTTTTTAATTTCATTTGATTTCTTATGTGGAAACTCTATATATATATATATATATAGAGAGAGAGAGAGAGAAATGATCTGTTGATCTATTTGGGGATAAGCAAGTCTCATATTCTCATCCTTACAGCTCTCCCACAAACACCATCCATGGGTGTACTCTGAGAACCACCCCCCCTCAACTCAATGCTTATAGAACACAATTTGAAAAACACTGACCCACTACAGTCCTTTAAATTTAGGTTAGAGAAACTAAAGCCAAGATTAGTGAAGTGACATCAATAAGGTGACACAATGAGAGAAGGACAAATATAGGTGTGCTGATTCTAATACATTGGATCATGTGACTCTTTTTTCAGAATTATTTAAAGTTTAGCCCTGCAATATAGCTGTGGGCAATGTGCTCTTCCCTCCCTTTTTGTTACCAATAATGTTTGGTGGTTGCACATAATTGGAGCAGCAGTACTCCAAGTATGGTCCCCATACACCAGCATCAGCATAACTTTCTAAAAATAGAAATTATTGGGCCAACCCAGACCTTCTGAATTAAAAACCTGGTGTCAAGGTCCAGAAACTTATGCATTAAAAGCCCACCAGGTATAATGAAGATTATAAACTGATGAACAAAAATAGATATAGAGACAAAAAAGCATGGACCAGACTGTCAAACTTTAGTTGGAAAACAGGGGAGAATGGGGATGGGGGTAAGAGATCAACCAAAGAACTTGTATGCATTCATATAAGCATAACAAATCACTAAGGGGTGAGGGTATTTGCTAGGGGCTGAGGGTATCTGGAGGAAGGTCAATGGGGGCAAAATGAGATATATGTAATACTATACGCAGTACTTTAAACAATAATGTAAAACTTAAAAAATGCCACCAGGGGATTCTGAAATTTGTTAATGTTTTAAAACCTCTACATTAAAGAAATCCTTAGAGAATTAGTTCCATCTGTAAAATAATTTTAATTACATATCTTAACTATTAATGGGCAAAAACCACTACGAAGATATATAAAATACTATAAAGAAGAAACTAGAGAGCGAAGAATAAAACTAAAATTTGCTGATTACCTACCATATACCAAGCAGTCTTTGATTTCTATTAGTTATTTTATTTAACCCTTATAGCAGCACCCCAAAGTATGTATTATCTGAACATTTATGGGAAAATTAGACTCAGAATATATAACTTATCTATGATCATTCAGCTGGAATTTGCTGAGCTAGGATTTGAGCCCATATGTATTTGACTCCAAAGCTTTAAATCTTCCCCTTATGAATGAAAACCTCCTAGGCTGTACATACACCTTAGGTGAAATGTCTTCAACTCCAGGGGGAAATCCATGCATTTGGTGTTCATTGTCATTATAACGTGCTTTTTTATTGATTATAATTGGGATGTAATATACCTCTCTTGTGATGTTACATGAAAACAATTATTGTTCACTCTGACATGACTCTTTCCTATTATTCATCCTACATTTAATTGACTATTAATCCCCACATTTATTTATACTTTCCTTACTATGACAAGCTAAAATATGCAGGAATTGGGCAAAAGCAAGTTTACAGTTGTAATACAAATCAATAATATAGGCATTAATAAATAATAATATAGGAATAAACTGTATTTTGTATACTCACAACTATAAACCAACTTGTGCCTACCCTAGCATTTTAAGTAAATCATAAATATAGCTCCAGTGTGTCTTCTTTTGGGACAAGTAAAAAATTTTTGAAAATGAATCACCACCTTTGATATTATGTAAATAATATCTTGTAAGCATTATATAAATGCAATTACATATAGATGAAATTACAGGGATATATGCACTGCAAACTTTGGAACTGTAATACATGAGACGGTAATTATATGACATGTTTTCTATAGTTTGAAAATCTAGGAGAAACATCAATTTTTTATATCTGAAATAAACATATATCTTACTGTGTTCTGCAGAAGGTGTGGTGAATTTGTGGTCTGATTAGGGGAATGGAGATGAGGAAGACTGTGAACTTGAAGGATGTTTCTATTATGTAAGCATCTTAGTTCTAGAGCTGTTAAGATTATGGGTCATTTATAGGCCTTGGTGATCTCTACCTGAGAATGGTTTTCAGTGGCTGGGATGGGAAATCCCCCTTGCCCAGTCCACTTTATAGCTTACTAATTGTAAGGATATTAACCATATAGTCTAGTATTGGCAAAGTTTTGGAAGATTGAACTTGATTGGACAGGTTGCACCAATAGCTGACAAAAGAAAGATCATCTAAGGAAAAAAATATACAGAGTTTAACAAAGAAGTGGGTGCAATCCTAGTATTTGAGAATGTATATTGAATATTGCATCTGAATTATAATATAGAGTAGAAAAGACCATAAATCAGAAGTTAATGAGATTACATCCAGAAGCAGAACAAAGCAGGAAGTTCATATACTCAATTTTATTAGAAATAACTAAATATCTGAGAACCAGATTAGCTAAGTTGAAAACTCAGAACTCTGAGGACACTTTTTTTTTTTTATAGGACAAAGGTAACAGTAAATCACCTGCCACTCACATGTTCTTTCCAAGGCAGAGCTCTATTCATTTTTTCTAAGTAAATGTCTCTCCAATTTATTTTCTTCTCTGTATATCCAGTGTTATTACCATATTCCATGCCATCATTATCACATGCCTGAATGACTTCAATTGCCTCCTAACTGGCCACCTCACTGCCACTTATTCTCTACACAATCTGTTTTCCATATTACAATCAAAGAGATTAATCATCCAATCACTTCCCATTGCTTTTAGGAAAAAATATTAAAGTTAGCATGATCTACAAGACTCTGCAAGCTATTATCTCGGTGTGCTTCCACGTCCTTACCTGATGATTTTCTCTGTAACTCAGCACTGTCCACTTTCTGTTGCTCTGGGCGATATGCCTTTTAAGATACATTCTGCACAGAAAGCTTTCTCCATTGCCCTTTTCTCTTTTAGATTCCATAGGTATTACTTCAAATATTGTTTCACCTGGAAACTCTTCCTAGGCAACTTTTCCCTGAAACATACACACACACACACACACACACTCCCTTGAGTCTAGTCCCCTATTATATTGACTCATAGCTCTCGGCTTTGTCATTCATAGTACTAATTAGTTTGCAATTATATATTTATGTGTGAATTTGGATAAGTGGCTGGTTCTCTCACTAAGTCTCATCTATGTGAAAGCAGTAAGCTCATCTCTTTCAATTATAGCCATACTCCAGGGCTTAGGCCAGTGGATGGTATAAATTATTTGCTATACAAAATCTTTTTAGATATAACACGAAAAGCATAAGTGACAAAAGAAAAACAGATAAATTTAGTGTCGCAAAAAAGCCCACAAAACTTTTAACTGTAAATACTACTGTCAGTAAAGTGAAAAGAAATCTCATTTAATGAGAGAAAATATTTGCAATATTATATCTGATAGATTTATATTTAGACTATATAGAATAAATATTACAGTTCAAAAATAAAAGGATAACCTTCCCAAAAATGGTCATAGAATACAAGAAAATATTATTCCAAAGATTATATACAAATGATCAATAAGTACATGATAAAATCCACAATATTGCCAATTAGGGAATTGCCAATCAAAACCAAAATTTGATATTACTTCATGCCTACTAAACTGACTATAATAAAATTTAAGGATAATAACAAGAGTTGGCAAGGAAATGTACAAACTGGAATCCTCATGCATTGCTGGTCAAAATGTAGAAAGGTACAGCTGCTTTAGAAAATACATTGGCAGGTTTTCAAAAAATTAAACAGAATTATTATATGATTCCTAGAAATTTTACTCCTAGTCATATACCCAAATATTCATTATAGCAGGGCTCATAAAGGCCATAAGTGAAAATAACCCAGATTTTTATCAACTGGTGAATGGATAAATGAAATGTGGTATTTTTAGACAGTGGAATATTATTTAGCAATTAAAAATGAAACACTAATACATACTACATTATGAAGAAACCTTGCCAACATTATAATAAATGAAATAAACTAGTCACAAAAGATCATAAGACATCAATAATTGGCATGATTTTTTATATAAAATAGCTAGAATAAATAAATATTAAAAAATAGTAAGTTGATTAGTATTTGCCTAAGAATAGGTAGGAAATGAATTAGAAGTAAATATGTAGTGTCTCATAATGAATACAGTACCAAAAAATTTATAAAATTAGATTGGGTGGATGGTAGAACATCTTTGTGAATATACTAAACATCATTAATTATGTATTTTAAATAGGTGAATTGTATCATAGGATAATTATATGTCAATAAATTAAATATTTTTAATCATGAAAAGACGTGTTTTTTTTAATATTTAATGTGTATGTGGGTAGTGTATTTGCACAAAAAAGATCAAAAACTGTTAATTCACATACACTTACAAAAAGTAATTTAGAACACCAGAAATGGTAACTACATGGGTAAATATAAAAAATCTTCTATTTAAATATATTTGAAATAAAATTGTTTAAAGCAGAAATATTCACAATATATTATTAATTTAATAACAAAATATGCCAAAATAATTGCAAAAGGCAAAAAGGAAGAAATAAGAAAATCAAACAAGAAAATGAGTAAGGTTATAGAAGAATTGAGCAACACTAAATTTAATTTAGCTTAATTAACATTATAAACTACTATATTCAACTGGAGCAGAATATACACTCTTTTCCAGTACACATAGAAAATTTAGCAACATAGGCCACATTCTGACCATAATATGTTTCGACATTTTTTTTTAATTTTAATGTAATTTTTTTTCAAATAAAGTTGGCATTCAATGCTATCTAATAAAAGAGTAATATTGAATTAACCATCACTCCATGACAAAGTGGCGGCACCTATAATCACAAGATAGTGGCGCCCAGTCTTCTCTGGCCTGCTGAAGTCCACCAGTCCCAGGGAGGGCTGCCACCGAGAACAGGCAGTGTGTGGCCTGGGCTATTGGCCTGGAAGGCGGTCGTACCTCCTGAAGCTATCCTCTCCCTGCCCCAGCCCAAACAATTGCCTCCGAGGCACCCACGCACCCCTGGCAGGAGCGTGACCTTGCTTGCTCCCCCACACCCCTGCTCTGGCGTGATCTGCTCTTAGCCCACACCATCTATTCCCCACCCACCACCCACCCCTGAGCAATCAGCTTTCATCCGCAACCGCCTCCCCTAGAGATATCCCTCCCAGCGGCAGCCTGGGGTGTCAGCTTCCAAAGGGCCTGCACTCCCATGGAGTAATCCTCCCCACACATACCTATAGCCCTGGAACTTTCCTTGCCCCCAGCCAAGTGATTGGAGATGAAGGGGTGATATCTGGGCAATATTGCCCAGCAAACTTCTTCCCTTGGGTAGAAACTTTTGACCAATTTAGGGAGGTAAATGGGTTTTAAGATCTTTAGAAACTGCAATGGAAATGTCTGAGGTAGGGTTTCACATCGGAAATAACTTACAACTAATTTCTGAAGGCAAATGGGGACAGAACAGTTACGTTACTGAAGAGTACCCCGAGGTCCTGAGGTTGGCTCTGCAAGGGCAGTGATGGGTACTCCCCACCCTGGTTTCTCAGCACCTTGGAAAGGGCTTAAGCCCGCCCAGGCCTTTCCCCCTACAGTTTTCACCAAGACAGGGAGGTTTTGTAGACATGAATAAGAAGTGCCCATGCGCAAGTCCCAAAGATACCAGGGCCTGCAGAAATGACAAACAAACTAGGAAAAGAGCAAAACCAGAAACACCATCAATCATCTTTTTCTTCAGATGATGGTGTGTTTCCCTCTTTGTTTTCTGGAAGCAAGACAGATTCAAGTACTGACGATTCTACCAATGGAAAAGGTAATAGAAAGAGAAGATAGGAAAAGAATAAAAGGAAAAAAGAAAAAGACAAAAGATGAAATATCAAGAAGAAAGAAAGCAAAGGAAAAAAGGAAGAAACAACCACATGAATCATCTTTCCAAGGTCTTATGAAATTCCTGTTTAAGTAGTTTATTTTATGACACTTTTAGTGTGGGTTTAGATTTGTATTGGTTTGTCAGGGCCATGGAAAACTACTGTCAAATATATCAAAGAAAAGCCCTATCTAATAAAGAGGGAATATGCAGGAGAAGGCATTTGGGGGGTGACTGGGCTGTCAGGGGAGGGCAGTTGGGGATGATCAGGCTGGCAGGGGAACAGTTAGGCATCAGGTTGGCAGAGGAGTGGTTAGGGGGTGATCAGGCTGTCAGGCAGAAGCAGTTAGGGACCAACAGGCAGGCAGGTGAGCTGTTGGGAGCCAGCAGTCCTGGATTGTAAAAGGGATAACTGACTGCCTGTTTAGGCTCTATCCGTGTGTGGGATCAAGCCTAAAAAGGAAGTTGAATATCCCCTGAGGGGTTCCAAAAATTTAATTCCAAATTTTGAAAACTAAATACCACCAAAGCTCACAATGTATTGGGTTAATTAGTGTCTCCCAAATTAGTCTTTGCAGGTATAATTAGTTAAGAATTTTGAGATGAAATATTCCTGGTTTCATTGTGGACCCTTAATCCAATACCTTGATCTTTATAACAGAAATGAGAGAGAAATGTACCCACAGAAAAATACAGGGAAGAGGGCCAGGTGAAGATGGAAACGGAGAATGAAGTTACACTGCCACAAACCAAGGAATGCCAGGAGCCACTAAAAATTTGAAGAGACAAGAAAGACTTCTCTCTAGAGTTTTCAAAGTTTATTTAGCCTTGCTGAAACTTTGATTCCAGATATCTGACCACAAAAGGTGTGAGAAAATAAATACCTGTTGTTTTAAGCCACTCATTTAGTGGTAATGTTAACAGCAGAGTTAGACTTCAGTTCTTGAGTTCTGCTAAGAAAGAATTCAGAGCCAAGAATTCTAATGAAAGAAGTTTATTTAGCAAGTCACAGAGGTAGAAGTGAAGCACCGGGGCTTTATGGAGTCAGAGAATAAATTACAGAGGCAGAAGAAGGGCCTTGGAACTCAGGAAAAAGAAAGTAAAGCAGGGGGTTGGGGGGGAGAGAGAGAGAGAGTTTGTACTAGGTCCTTTTCCTTGAGGCTTTTACCAGTTTTCTGTCTTTACTGATTGATCATTGGATCTTGTACTGTCAGTCATAGTGTCACTTCATCTAGCTTCATCTAATTTTGCTGCATTTTGGGCCTGGAGCTGAGACACAATGGGGGCCTAGATATGGTCTCTACTTTGACCAAAACTCTGTCTCTGTGGTCAACAGACCAAAAGATTTATTCCTAAGATTATTTGATGCTGATCAGAACCTCATTGTCCTGAGGGCTTAATGCTTAAGAAAGTGTTTGTACAAGTGCTTATCTGAGAGTCATATGAAGCTATTTTCCAGTCTCCTTGTTCCTCCTCTAAGGGGGTCTAATATCATGATTAATGACATGCTACAGAAGGAAAGGTCACCCTGGGGTGAGGTTCCACAAAGAAGTTTCCTGGCCAAGATGGCTTGACTTGTAAATACCACCCAATTTTTCAAGGAGAAATAATGTCAGTTCTATACAGAAATCTTACAGAAAATTGGAGAGGTGTGTTTCTCAGCTAATTATTGAGGCAAGCATTACCTGAATACTGAAATAGAAAAAAAAAACATTAGTATGGAAGTGATATCCTTTATGAAAATAGATGCAAAAATTCTTTAAAATTTAGCAAATGTAATTCAATATTGTAAAAATGCATAATACATGATATCTTCCCTCTCCATTTGCATTCAACCTATTGTTGAAGGTTCTAGTATAGGCAATGAAAATGAAAGAAAGAGAAGTATCCAAATTGGAAGAAAAAAAATCAAAACTGTGTTTCTTTGTAGATGACATGATTGCCTCTCTCAATAATCCTATGGAAGCTACAAAAGTTACTAGAACTAAGTTTAGTAAGATAGAAGGATACAATTGAACATTGAAATTTAATATACCATTTAAAATAGTATCAAAAATGTGAAAGGCACCTTAACCAGTTTTACTCAGTGAGCATTGGCCTGTGGACCAGAGGGTCCCAGGTTCAATTCCTATCGAGGGGCATGTACCTTGGTTGCAGGCTCCTCCTCAGCCCAGGCTCTTGGTCAGGACTTCTGCAGGAGCCAACCAATTGGTATGTTTCTCTCACATCAATATTTCTCTCTGTCTTTCCTTCTCTCTTCTCCCTAAAAATCAATGGGGAAAATATCCTCAGAAGAGTTAAACAAAACAAATAAACAAAAAAATGTGAAATGCTTAGCAATGAATCTGACAAATGTGTAAGATTTGTACTCTAAAAACAAACAAAACAAAACATTGCTGAAAAATTTAAATACACAAATAATTGAAGAGATAATGTCTTCCTTAGTTATAAGATTCAATATACAGATTTTAATTTCCCCTAATTTTTTCTATAGATCCATTTCAATTCACATAAAACTCCCATCAGATTTTCTTGTAAAAACTGATAAGCTAAAAGTCTAAAATTTCTAAAACAATATAAAGTACCTAAAATAGACAACAACAACAACAAAAACTTTGAAAAAGAAGAATAAATTTGGAGGAATTATATTACCTAACTTTAAGATTTATTACAATATAATACAAAGTTTTTGTTGTTGTTGGGAGTTTTATGTGAATTCAAATGGACCTATAGAAAAAATTAGGGGAACAAGACAGTGTGGTAGTGGCATAAAATATACATTTGGATCAATGGAAAAAGAATCGAGATTGACAGAATGAGATCCATATTTATGAACAATTGATTTTTGACAAAAACAATTCAATGTACCAAAGATAATCTTCCACAAATGGTTTTGGAACAATTGCATATTCCTTGGATCCATGCCTCTTAATATATATAAAACCAGAAAAATGGACCATAGACCTAAGATTAAAATGTAAAACTATTAGATTTCTATATGAAAACAGAAAAACATATTCTGGCCTTGTGTTAGACCAGTGGTTGGCAAACCACAGTTCGCAAGCCACATGTGGCTCGTGAGCCATAGTTTGCCACTCTGTTGACCAATGAGTTTGACGACCACTGTCATATACTACCCTTTACCTCTTTGCACATAAAATGCCATAATTGCCTAATTCTCACAGCTTCCAACTATATGGTAACATTTATTCTAGCCTACTGGTCGGCAAAGTAATTAGTCAACAGAGAAGCAAACTACAGCTTGTGAGCTGCATGTAGCTCCGGAGCCCCGGTTTGCCAACCACTGGGTTAAGCAAAGGTTTCTTGGACATGAGAGTGAAAACAAAACCTATAAAATAAATTATGTATAAATTGAACATCATTATGAAATAGTTTTGCTCTTTGAGAAAGAAATTGGAAACATAACATTTATTTAATTTTAAATAATAATTTTCTTGCTATTTAGAGGGAGAAGAATGGAGAGGGAGAGAGAGAGAGTGTGAGCACAGCATCAATTTGCTGCCTCTTTCACACCCACACTGGGGCATGTACCCTTGACTTGAAATTGAATTGGCAACCTCTACAGTTGCATGGAATGGTGGCCAATCAACTGAGCCACACCAGCCAGGGCTTAAAAATAATATTTTAAAATCCATATGCTTGGTCCTGGAGAGTAACTCGATTAGTTAAAGTGTTGCCAGATAAATCAAGGTAGTGTGTTTGATCTCTGGTTAGAGCACATACAAAGATTAACCAATGAATGCATAGATAAGGGAAATGAGAAAATGACATTTCTCCCTCCCTTCCTTTTTCTGTCTAAAATCAATCAATCAATAAAAGCCATGGACTTGAAAAAACTGTTTGCAAATCAAATATCTAGAAATAAGTTTTATAGCAGAATGTATGAAGAACTCTCCAAATGTTATATAAGAGATTGAATAAACCAATAATAAACAGGCACAATATTTTTACAGATGCTCTGTCAAAGAATACATATGGGAGGTCAATAACCATTTGTCATTAATCATTAAGGAAATATAAATTAATACCACAAAAGATGTCATTACCCACCTATCAGAATGTCTAGAATTAAATGAATGGCAACTTATAAGAATGTGGAACAATCAGAAATCTTATGTACTACTGGTAGGCATGTAAAATGGTACAAAAACTTAGGAAAACATTTTGGCAATTTATTTTTCGTTTTTTTTTTTTAATTTTATATCTTTTGTTACTTTTTTTTTACAGAGAGGAAAGGAGAGTGATAGAGAGTTAGAAAGATCAGATGAGAGAGAAACATCGATTTAGCTGCCTTCTGCACACCTACTGGGGATTTGCCCATAACCAAGGTACATATCCTTGACTGGAATCAAACCTGAGACCTTTTAGTCCACAGGCCAATGCTCTATCTACTGAGCTAAATCAGTTAGGGCTATTTTGGCAATTTGTTAAAAGTTAAACACACCTTCCATTAACAAAGCCATTGCATACTTTTATATTTACCAAAGAGAAATGAAAGTGCACATATATGTGAAGACTAGAGTTGAGTATTCATAACATTATTTGTAAGTCTCCAAATATCTATCAATAGGTGATTGGATATATCAATTATGGAATAGGCATACAACAGAATTATACAAAAAAAATAAAAAAGGAATGAACTAATGACACATGTAGAAATGCAAAAGAATTTCATAATATTCTAAGATAATAAGCCAAATTAAAAAACAAAATAGCACATACAATCTGGTTTTCATTTAAAGAAAATTATAGAAAGCACTAAATAATAACAGCTGAAAACAAAATAAATACCTAGAGTATGGGAAGTGGGCAGGAGAGTGGAATTAAAAGGGACAAGAGGAACTTTTAATTTGGGTGATGAGTATATTCATTATCTTAATGCACGTGAAGGTTTCATGAGTAGATACATATGTTAAGGATTATCAAATAACACACTCAAAACACAGATGTTTGAAAGAGCTGGAAAATAGAGATTGAGACAGGCAATGAGAGAAGTCAGAGTGGGTTGTGTACAAGACTTTCCCCAGAGTGGGTGGTGTACAAGACTTGACCCTGTTCTTCAGGCAGCATAGAGCCCTTGAAGAATGTCCTGGGGCAGTGACATGATTTGCATTTTGACTGATGGCAATAGAGAGGGCTGCTCACACAGATATTTTTTGATATGGTAATGGATTACAACAAATATTCCAAATAATCTCTGTAGGATTTCCAGTAAAACCAATTAGTATACATTTGAAGAGGTGCTGGTAAGGTTAGTGGCTTATTCTGTAGCCATTAAAACAGTTTAGCCTGCATTGACATACAAGTTAGTAAGTGGCAGAGCAATAATTTAAAACCATGGCTTTCTGATTTGAAAGCCCATTTCTCTGTTCTCCATATAAGTCTCCCAAATTTCATCCCAAAGGACTCATGTAATCAAAGAAAAATTTTCAGGATTGTCCAGAAATCAGAATGTGGATGAGATGCTATGTAATGTGGGCGCCTGTTGTGATGGTTTTTAGTGGAAGCTGAACAGGCTGTGCTTGCACACATACCACTGAGGCATGCTGAGCCGCTCATGGATGGCCTGTACACCTCTTCATTTGAAACTGTGAGTTGGAGTCCATGATCATCTCCATAGCTACACAGATTGAAAGTGATTCAAATGGCCACTCACTGTCTTGCTTAAGGGTAATGAATTTAGGAGGCCAGGAGGCTGAAGTGGGCACAGAACTCCATGTTGGTTCAAGAATAGCATCTGTAATCCAACCCAGATGAGGTTGTTGCTCAGGGACAGTGTTAGTGTAAAGAAGCAACATTGCCAAGCTCAATTTAGCAAAGCTGAGGTTAAAACTCAAAATGAGCGGTCTCTCTGGAAATATGAAAGGCAGTTAGTTACTCCTATTTCAGCATGCTTGGAAGTCTTTGAATGAATTTAACATTTTGACAAGCTGAAGTATCAGTCAGTCATATTATGGCAAATGCATAGAAACCTACATGGAGTTTTTGTGTCTGTTTTTTTTCAAAACTGTTCAATAAAAACCCTTTTTGGACTTTTGCTAATAGTAGTAATCTAAGCTTTAATAATAGACTTGTCATTTACCTTTTTTTTTTTTTTAATAAGTTGGATGGGTCTGAAGACTATGCAGTTTTCACACAAAAGAATGAGCAATAAGTGTTTTAAACTGGTTATATAATCATATTTTTGCAGACAAAGAAAAAAAGGGCATAAAAGTGGACATAGGCCTTAGTCAGTTTGGGTCAGTGGATATAGCATTGGCACAGCAACTGAATACCCAGGTTCATTTCCAGTCAAGGGCAGATACCTCAGTTGCATGCTTGATCCCCTGCCTGCTCAGGAATACATGCGATAGGCAACTAATCAATGTCTCTCTCTCACATCAATGTTTCTCTCTCTGTCTCTTCCCCTCCCTTCCAAACTCTTTCTAAAACAACCAAACAACAACAACAACAACAACAACAAAAATCAATGGAAAAATATCCTCGGGTGAGGATTAACAACATCAGAAAAACAGTGGGCCTAAGGGAATGATAAGTTGGATGAGTCTGAAGAATTTGGTTAATTTTTATTTAGGTTTAGAGAGAGAAGAAATGAAGATTAATTCTCATTCACTCATTAGCTCTCATTCAGTTATTTATTGAACTTAATGTTCATTAAGCAGAATAGCAAGGTTACCCTGTGAACAGATTAGACTCTGTCCTGTTGTTTGGTGTTCACAGTGGAAATTAACAGAGCAGAGGAATTAAAATGCATGTCTTAGAAAATGCTAGGTTGAAGTTCTGACTTTCCTCACACTACATTGGATAAACTTCTTTACATTCCTAAATAGTTTTTTTTTCTTTCTTATTTATAATGAACTATACAGTAATAAATATCTCAAGAATTTCGGTGAGCATTATCTGATATCATGGACCCAAACCATTTTAACTCAACAATGTGCAATGTCTACATTGCCATTATACATTGAAACCTGTTGTGAAATAGGTACATATATGCATATATCATTGTAGTATAGTGGGATTATCTGTGGGTCAAGTAATTTTGCATGTGCTATCTCACTTAACTTCCATAATCATCTTTCTATTATTTTCATTTTCCCAGTGAGGACACAACATTCGAAAAACTTGCTTAAAATCATCCTATATAATAAATAGGTAATATGCAAATTGACCATCACTCTAACACACAAGATGGCTGCCCCCATGTGGTCTAAGATGGCTGCCCTCATGTGGACACAAGATGGCCACCACAAAATGTTTGGTAGGGGAGGACAGTTGTGGCCAATCAGGCCAGCAGGGGAAGGCAGTTTGGAGGGACCAGGCCTGCAGGGGAGGGCAGTTAGGGGTGACTGGGCTAGTGGAGGAGGGTAGTTGGGGGCAACCAGGCTGGCAGGCAGAAGCAGTTAGGGGCAATCAAGCAGGCAGGCGAGTGGTTGGGAGCCACCAATCCTGGATTATGAGAGGGATGTCCGACTGCCTATTAAAGTTTGATCCCAATGGTATTGGACCTAAAAGTCCAGTCAGACATCTCTTGAGACGTCCCAGATTGGACAGCATGCAGGGTCAGTTGAGGTACACATCCCTGCCATGCATGAATTTTGTGCACCATGTCTAGTTTAGTTAATAAGAGACAAAGTCAGGACTTGAATCAAATTCCCTCTGGTTCCCAAACCTATGTGTTTTTCACTCAGCAATGCTGCTTTCTAAGTTAAAATGTAAAAGACACAAATGCCATGAAAACATATTTATTGATTAGTGAAAATCCCATGGTACAGTTCTATTACTAAGCAAATCTCCATATTCATGTCAGTATCCACACATAAAATCAAATTGTGAAAGTAAATACAAATTTTCTTATTCAACGACATGATTTTCCAGAGAATTTCCCACTGAATGTGTCCTTTCTTCTCATAAGTCTTTATATAGATGAGTTTTGGTTGAACTTTCCAGCCATACTTATGGTGATTGCACTTGCTAAGCCAAAATTTAAGAGACTATTCTTAAAATAAATAATCCTTCTTAAAATTACATGTGAAGTTTTATACATTAAGCACAGATGGTTAGAATCCTTTTTAATATTATTTGAAGCAAGGCCGGGTGAGGGCAGAGATTAACCAGGGAATTTATATACATACTAGAGTCCTGGTGCATGAAAATTCATGCACTGGAGGGGAGGTCCGTAGCCCAATGTGCCTCCTCTCACAGTCCTGGAGCCCTCAGAGGAGGGAAGCAATCCGATGACCAGGGGAAGTTGATGCCCCATCACACTTCTGCTGTGCCACTGCTGGCAGCGCAAGCCTCAGCAGGCCCTGGTGACCTGAGCCTCAGCCAGCTCTGGTTACCTGAGCCTTGGACAGTCACCATCCAAGCTTGCCTACACCTTGGGCCAGCTCTGGGTGGCTGAGGGCAGATCTGGCCACACTGCACATTGCCACCCCACCCCCAGTGGGGCTCAATAGACTGGGGGGCTCCAGTGGGGTTGAGGGGACTCGGCACTGACATCTTGTGGCTATGGGGGCTTCCATCTTTGTGATTGTGCATTGGTCAATTTGTATATTTCCTCTTTATTATTAGGATAAGATTTTGAACGTGAACTGTAAATGAAAAATAAAATTTAAAAAGGATCCAAATAAAGTTTTAAATCTGAAAATTATATATAAACATCCTCAGGTGAGAATTAAATAAATAAATAAATATTTAATTCTCACCTGAGGATGTTTTTAAACTTGATTTTTATTTTTTATTTTTTTTATTATTATTTTTTTTAAATTAAATCTTTATTATTCAGATTATTACATTTGTTTCTCTTTTTTTCCCCTCTATAGCACCCCTCCACCCAGCTCCCACCCTCCCTCTGCCCTTAGCTCCCTCCCATTGATCTCCTCCATAGGTGTATGATTTTTGTCCAGTCTCTCCCTGTACGCCCTTCACCCCTTTCCCCTAAGAATTAACAGTCCACTCCCTTTCTGTGCTCCTGATTCTATTATATTCACCAGTTTATTCTGTTGATCAAATTTTTAATTCACTTAATTTTTAGATTCACTTGTTGATAGCTATGTATTTGTTCATAATTTTTTGTCTTTTACCTCTTTCTTCTTCCTCTTCTAGAAGAGTACCCTTTAGCATTTCATATAAC
>PVJN01030977.1:8901-25313 GCA_004026805.1 Lasiurus borealis | reverse complement strand
TTTGTCAATATTCACTTAGGTTTACCTATTTACCCTCTCTATTTCTGCATTCACTCATTTCTGCATTTCTAAAGTTCCATCTGTGATAATTTTCCTTCTGTCTGAATTTCCTTTAGTTTTTCTTTTAGTGCATATTTGCTAATGACAAATGCTCTCATTCTTTGTATATTTTAAAACCTTCATTATTGGTGAGTATTTTCATTGATTAGAACTCTAGATTGGCTTTTCAATGTTGTAAAGCTGTTATTTCACTTCTGACTTCCTTGATTTTGATCGAAAAGTTAGCTGTAGCTCAGCTGGTGTTGCTCAGTGGTTAAGCATTGACCTATGAACCAGAAGGTCATGATTCAATTTCAGGTCAGGGTTGCAGGCTTGATCCCCAGTAGGGGGTGTGCAAGAAGCAACCAATCAATGATGCTCTCTCATCACTGATGTTTCTCTCTCTCTTTCCCTCTCCCTTGCTCTCTAAAATCAATAAAAATACTAGTACATATATTTTTAAAAAGGAGTTAGTTGTAAGTCCTATGGTAGCTCCAGTGAAGGTCATTTTACTTGGCAACTTTTAAGATTATCTTTTATTTTTTGGTTTTCAGTAGTTTTACTATGATGTGTGTAGGTGTGACTTTCTTTATATTTCTATTTAAGGTTCTACAGGGCTTCTTGAATATGTGAATTGGTGTTTTTCATCAATTTTGGAGATCCCTGGCCATTATCTATTCAAATATTGCTTCTGTTCCATTCTCTCTCTTTTCCCCTCTTTCTCTCTCCCTTCTCCAGGGACTTCAATTACAATTGTGCTAAACCTTTCCCTATATTCAAAATATTCTTTCTGTATTTTGTCTCCTTGTGCTTCAGTTCAGATATTTTCTTCTGATGTGTCCATCAATTCACTAATCTTCTCTTCATCTATATCTAATCTACTTTGAGTTCATCTAATATGTTCTTAATTTTAATTATTATACTTTTTCTATTTTTAAACTGTGTTTCCATTGTTTTAAAAATATATATTTCTATCCTTTGTGTAATTTCCCACTTTGTCTTTTATATCCTTGAATGTGTCAATCAAGGATATTATTCTGTGGGTCAGTTTCTATTACCTATTTCTTCTCTTGGTTTGAGTCCTTTGGTCTTGTCTCTTGGTTTGCCTAGTAAATTTTGATTAAATGGTACATGTTGTATATGAAAAATTGTAGAACTGATGTGATACTATGGATGATGCTATGTTTCTGTACATATTATCTTTTGCTTTTGTAAAGCAGTTAGTATAGAGGCAATTCATCTTAATCTGGTCTGGGTCAAAATTGTATCACTGTGACAGTTGATCCTTTTTTGATTTGCCCTTTCTGCTAGTATGACTTTTCACAGGTTCTAACCAAAAACCTAGGATAATAATACCAGGACCTCTCTGAGATTGCCAAAGCTTTGCTCAGCTTCTTAGCCTCAAGTCACTGTTCTTAGAAGTAAATGCCATAATAATACTGTTATGGGTGAAATGTTGGTGTGTCCCCAAATTCATAGGTAGAAGCCTGTATCCCCAATATGATGGCATGAGGAAATAAAGCCTTTGAGAGGTCATTAGGTTTAGATGGGTCATGAGGGTGGAGCTTTCATGATGGTATTAGTGCCATTATAAGAAGAGGAAATGACACCAAAGTTTCCTCTCCTGTGTCCTGTAAGAACACAGAGGGAAGGAAGCTGTCTGCCAGTCAGGGAGAGAGCTCTCACCAAGAACCAACTCTGCCAACAACTTGATTTCAGACTTCCAGCCTCCATAACCATGAAAAATAAATGTCTGCTGTTTAAGCCTCCCAGTCTAAGTATTTTGTTATAACAGCCCTATTGAGCCACACTGGCCAGGACTGAATAGTTTTGATTATGTCCCCATAGTGCTGTTTACCGTGGTCTCCTGCACTTTGTATTTCCTGAAAGGTGATAATTGATCTCGATGAGGCTGCATCAGATTCAGGTTTGATTTGTGTTCGGGCCAGGGGTAGGAGGAGTGTCAAAACTGCTTCATAATTAGTGCCGAGTTTTTCTATTAAAAGGCACACCATGTCAGGTTCTTTATTTCGTGGTGTTAGTAGCCATTGCTGATCATGACTAAATCCATTAATTCATTAGGGATGCAAAATGATATATTTTTTTTATCTATCACTCTTCATTTATTAGGTGGAAATACTTTTATAAGGAGAAATTTTCCCTCATCTGCCGTAGAAAACCCACTCAATCTTGTTTCCTCTCAAGTTAGAAACCTCTGCGGGAGGGTGAACAGCTTTAGAACCCTCACCTGTTCTGTATTTCCTGGCCGAGGATTAACTGGAGGTGGTGGCCTGAGAGCTGCGGAGATCCTGCTCGGTTCTTTCTCCAGCATCCACAGAGGACCTGCCTGCCCCAGGGTTTCCTGGAGAAGCATTGTTCCAGGGCTTTGCTCTACAGGCCTACCCCTTCCCTTCTCTTTGAAACCATTTTCTGCAATGAAAGGAGTTTCTAATTTGGGGAAGAGAAAAAACTCGTCAAAATTATATATATATTTCATAAAATTACATATATATATTTCATAAAAATCCTGAAGCTGCAAAAGATCTGGCCCTGGGGAAATCTGGAATTGAGGAAGGATGCTAATTAGGGCAAAAATTTAAGACAATAGTTTATCATCTTTCTTTCCCAGCACCGAAAATATCCCAAGGAAATGCCAAGTAAAAAAGTTAAAAATCAGTGATGGATTTTACGAAACTGACCAAGTTTCTGGAGCAAAGGCTGATTGCAAGTCCGACCCCAGGCTGAGCAGATGAGGGATCCTCCCGGGAGGGCACCCCCTAGGGTCTGGGGGGGGGGGCAGATTTAGGAAAACCAGGTCCTGGCCATCAGCAGCCTCACTCCCTGTGCCGATGGGGCTTTTTGCCCCTAATTCCTGGTTCCTGTTAACATGTCCAGGGGTGCAGGCCGCGCCGGGCTGGGCGGGAGCGTGTCCCCGTTTTCCTCTCCGGGGAGGTTTCATGGACTCCTATGCCTGACTGAGTGGGGGGAAGGCATCCTCCTCACCCATTTCTGGAGGCCGGGGGCTCTCGGGGCTACCCCAGACCCTTGGACTCGGACTCCAGACACATCCTGGCTTCGGTGTGCAGCTCCTCCCAGGCTTGCCCGGGGCGCCCTGTGGCCTTGGGACCACAGGGCGCCCCGGGCCCCCGTGTCCCCGGCTGTGCAGGAGTCGGGTTGGACTGGGGCCTTGGTTTGCTGAATCAGCCAGGAAGCTTCCCCCCCAAACCCTCCGTCCGGGTGGCCTTGGGGGCCCAGCCGATGGGAGTGGGGCGGCGGGAAAGGCCGGGGGGCTGGCAGCCCCAGGGGAGCCGGGGCCTGTCCTCCTCCCAAGCTGCCCGCGGCGGGCGGTCTCCTCCGCGAGGCGGGGCGGGCGCACCTGGCGGGGCCGCCCCACTTGAAAGACTCGTTGTCGCCCCTCTCGGGTTCTCCCGGGCCCCCCACCCCCACGCAGCCCCACGGGGGTCGGGGAAGCGTCCTCCTGGGCTCCGGCAGCTCGGGGTCACCCCGCCCACGGGTCGCCCTCCGGGCCCCGCTGACTCCCTCACCGCCCCTCCTTCCAGCCCGGCCCGCCGCCCGCCTCGGGCTCTGACTCCCAGAGCCTCTGCAGGAGGGGAGCCCGGATCCTATGCCCAGAGCCCCGGCTGGGCCTGGCCGGAAGCTCTGCAGGGCAGCACCTCCCCCTCTTCTCTCCCCGCACCCCCAACCCCCACCCCGTGCCTCTGAGCCTCCGGAGAAGCCTTGGGGCGCTGCCGGGCTCAGCCAGCCGGGCGCAAACAGGAACCCGGACGCTGAAAGCCCAGGGCGAGCCAGCCGGCCACCCTCCCCGCACCCCCAACCTCTGCTCTCTCCGTCTCTGTGATCTGTCACCGGTGGTTTCCCTGTAACCCACCTGCATCTCTTCCTTTGTATCAAAATAGGTTGAAAAACTAACAAACAAAAACAAAAAAACAACTGTCATTCTCTGGAGCATTATCCCCACACGTTGAGATGTTGCTTCCTGGCATTTGTTGACAGTTTGGCTCAAATGAGCTCACAAAAGTTTTTTTTTTTCTGTTTTGTTTTTTTTTAATATATTTTATTGATTTTTTACAGAGAGGAAGGGAGAGAGAAAGTCAGAAACATCGATGAGAGAGACATCGATCAGCCGCCTCCTGCACGCCCCACTGTGATGTGCCTGCAAGCAAGGTACATGCCCCCAACCAGAATCAAACCCAGGACCTTTCAGTCCGCAGGCCGACACTCTATCCACTGAGCCAAACGGGTCTTGGCTCACAAAAGTTCTTTACAGGCTGGAATGTTTTGAGGTCACCAGGTCTCTGTCCCTCCCTAGGACCGCGGTGAAGATGGGACAGTGAGGTGTGAAAACAGAATCCTCCATGAAAACAGCCCTTTGTGTAAAGGCTTGCAGGTGGCCAAGAGGACACGTCCACCCCTAACTCGACTCTCAGCTCGGCCCTTCAAATGCTCCAGGATGGTGCCAGGCCAGGAATGCCCATCGGGAAGGAGGACTGTCCGGAAAGGACGCACGGAAACCAAGAGCATCCGAGCGAGTGCAGCTTCCCTGCCAGGCCTGGTGCCCTTGGAAGTCAGCCTGAGACCAGGCAAGAGTCTGAATCGGGGTCCTGCCTTGTCAGTTTCTGTCTCTGAAACTCCCAGGGCGCTCTTTCAGGAAAAGCGCCTGCCCTCCCTTCAGAAAGAAGGGAGAACAAAAGGAGATGTGGCCGCTGCTGGCCACGAGGGGAAGCCCAGACAGGAAGGAGGCCTGTTTCTTAGCGGCTGGTAAAGAACGTGCAACTGCCCTATTCCTGGGAAGGAGACAGTCCCATCCCCGCAGAAGAGAACTTTCAATAAGAGCTTTATTCTTCCTCCTATGGAAATGCAGCCCAACACTGGGGAAATGTGAAAATTAAGGAGTCGTTCGTTAGAAGCCATTCATTGGGTTTTAATTTTCTCTTTCTATCAAAGAAGTGGATAAGGGTAGACGGGAATGCTGGGTGCTCTAGACCCGGGGGACTTAAGAGCATCGATTCTGGAACCACATAATCTGATTTAGAGTCCTGCCTCTACTATGTACAACATGGTCACCTTAGATACGTGAGTAAGCCTCCCTGAGCCTCAGTGTTTTCATCTGCAAAATGTAGAAAATAACAGCACCAACTATGGGTCAGGTGAGAAGATGAAATGAGACAATGACTATAAAGTGCCTGGCATGGGGCCCAGCCCATGGTAATCCAGAATAAACGCTAGCTACTGCTTTTCTGTTATTCATGATGGCTCCTATTCTTTCCTCTCTTACCAACATTCTATTGTAGAATGTTTTAGATGCATAGAAAAACAGAAAGACGGGTACAGTGAACACCCAGACTTGCTCCACCTACATTCTACAATGAATATTTTACTATACTTGCTCTATCACACATCCATTCATCTATCCATCTAGCAACCCATCTGTTCTGGTTACTGTTGTAATAATACCCCTATCGGCCAAAAACTTGACAACCATTTTGTTAGGCTCGTGGCTTCTGTGAGTTAGGAATCCAGACAGCACATAGTGGAGTTGGCTTGTTATTGCTCTGTGATGTCTGGGGCCTCAGCTGGGAAGACCCGGCTGGGACTGGAATCCCAGGAGGGTAGACTTAGTACAGTCAAACTTCTTACATGACAGCTTAGGGCATTGCCTCTATAACCCAATTTTGGAAGTTACATAGCATCACTTCCTAGCAATGGATGCAGTCAGAGATTTACAGGAGAATTAGACTCCACTTCTTGATGGTGATGTGGCAAGGTCACTTTATAGAAGACTAGAGGCCCGAGGCATGAAATTTGTGCAGGGGGCTCGGACTCTGCTGCCTCAGCCCCTAGCCACAGCAGCTACATCCGGTATAATTAGCATATCACGTTTTTATTATTATAGACTAGAGGCCCGTTGCATGAAATAATTCATGCATGAGGGGCGGGGGGTCCCCTTAGCCCAGCCTGCATCCTCTCCAATTCAGGACCCGTTAGGGCAGTGGTTCTCAACCTTTCTAATGCCGCAACCCTTTAATACAGTTCTTCATGTTGTGGTGACCCCCAACCATAAAATTATTTTCATTGCTACTTCATAACTGTAATTTCGCTACTGTTATGAATCGTAATGTAAATATCTGTGTTTTCCCACCCACAGGTTGAGAACCGCTGCTGTAGAACCTAAGACCACCGGAAAACACAGATATTGTAAAATGTTTTAAATACATCGAAAAATGGAAAGAATGCTGGGTGCTCTAGACCCGGGGAACTTAAGAGCCATGAAAAACAACTCCCAGTGAATTGGCAATTTGTACCCAGCTAGATTTCAGAATTGTTGTGGTCTGGTGCCTCCAATTTTCTCCCTTTTGTGGTTATATTATTTCGGTCCTGATCTTTTATGTAAGGGGTTGGGGGAGAGGGGCAGATAATGTGTCTATTTAGTTCATGGGTTTTCACATAGAGTGCCTAAGGAACTATACCTGAGGATCCTTATTCACACCTGGACCCGATACATATGAAGAAATTATTATTTTCTAAGTACTTTCTGAACCTGCTTCCTACCCATGAAAGTATGGGCAATCAAAGGCCTCTTTGAATTTTGAATTGCCTCTTTCACTTTTATTCCAATCTCATTCAATTCCTTTAAAACCTCTGTGGATTTCTTCTGTATCAGTTGCAATCCCCTTCCATTAAACAAAAGCCACACTCACAAATCTCTTCAAAATAAGCCCTCTTCTACTTTGGGCTCTCCATGAGGTTATTGTGGCACAAGGCCTTTAAAATCATTAGAAATTCTATTTTTGAATATAGAGGGTCTACAAGACATGCTGTCAATATCTTTAAAAGACTTTCTGTTTGCTTGAGAGGATCTACAAGGCACCACCTAAAATTTTCCGAGTGTCTTAGAAGAGTTTGAATGTTGGGCACTTGCCTTAACCTTTATCCTGCGATGTTTTCCTGGTAGTGCTTTCGATTTTATCTTTGCCCTGGAGCTCTTTCTAATTTGGAATGAGAAATTGTTTTTGAATCCAGCTACTCCTGACTTGTAAATTCTTCTAAATTTAATCCTTGAAACGGATTCTTTCCCTTCTTTAGTTCATCCCTCTCTCTTATTCCTTACGAAACACAGCCACAGGAAACCAGGTGATACTTTCCATGTTCTCCTTGGAAATCCTTCGGCCGGGATGACTTGATGCCTAGGAGCTGCGCATAGCTGGAGGCTCTTTCACTCACATGTCTGGGCTGGGATGACTTGAAGACTAAAACGACTAGATGGTCTACAGCCACACGATTCTGAACGCGCCTGGTCACGTGTGAGACAACTAGAGGAAGCGACTGCTTGTGGCTTTTCAGTTGAGTTGGTTTCATCACAGTATGGTGGCCTCAGAGAGGTGAACTTCTTATGATGGCTCAGGGCTCCAAGCACAGTATTCCTGTGAACAAGGTGAAAGTGTCTGACCCCGCCTTGTAACTCAGACGGTGTCATGTACACTGAGCTCTGGTGGTGGAAGCAGTGACAAGCACACCAGGTTTAAGGAGAAGGGGATTAGGCTCTCCTGTGTAGAAGGGAGAGTGGCACAGTTGCCCTCTGTTGCTCTTGTTCTGCAAGAGCAGGTGGGGAAGATGTTACTGTTAAGTACAATCTACCTCAGTATCTATATTTCAATACATCTCAAAATAAATTGCAGACACCATTACATTCCTACACCCAGAAAGTGTGAGATTGCCCCCAATCCTTACAGACATTTGGAACCACCCATCATTTATGTTTTCGTTATTCTGGTTTGTGTGTAGTAGTATCTCATGGTGGTATTGATTTGGATTTCTAACTAAAGATGTTGACTACTTTTGAAAAATTCCTGTGTAATAAAGAGCTAATGTGCTAATTAGACTGGATGGCAGAACTACCTTCCAGAACGATCTTCTGGGATGACCAATGGGTGTGGGGGGCGGGGCCACGGGACTGGGATTGTGAGGGCTGAGTCCCTTGCATGAATTTGTGCGTTGGTCCTCTAAACTATAACAATAAAAGCATAATATGCTAATTAGACTGGATGTCTTCCAGATGAAACTGGGGCTGCAAGGGAAGCTAGAGCTCCAAATGCCTGCTGGCAGCTAGAGGAAAGCCTGGGTCCCAGGTGCCAGAGGGAAGTCAGTGCCGACAGCCAGGGTAAGGAAGGCCTACTCTTGCACACATGTCATGCATTGGGCCTCTAGTGTGTGTGTGTCTGTGTACTAATAAAAGGATAATGTACTAATTAGATCAGGAGACCTTCCAGGAAACTTTCCAGACAAAGCTATGGTGGCAGGGCAGAGGCAGAGGTGGTTAGGGGCGATCAGGCCAGGTGGGGAGGGCAGTTGCGGATGAGCAGGCTGGCAGGAGTGGGAAGTTGGAGCAATCAGTCTGGTATGGGGGGCAGACGGGGACAAGCAGGTTGGCAGTGGGGGGCAGTTGGGGGCAAGAAGGCCAGCAGTGAGGGTTGGGGGTTAAATGAAGGCAAGAAGGCCAGCAGACAAAGTGGTTAGGGGTGATCAGGAAGGCAGGCAGGTGAGCATTTAGGAGCCAGCAGTCCTGGATTACAAGAGGGGTGTCTGAATGCCGGTTTAGGGATTTGGACCTAAACCAGCAGTAGGACATCCCCCGAGGGGTCCCAGATTAGAGAGGGTACAGGCCAAGCTGAGGGACATACCCCTCTGTGCATGAATTTTATGCCCCAGGCCACTAGTATCCTATTTAATAAAAGAGTAATATGCAAACTGACCGTGCCTCTGCCACATTCACAAGCCCACGCCCACCAGCCAATCAGAGTGAGCATGCAAATTAACCCAACCAAAATGGCAGTTTAATTTGCATATCCTGGTGTACAGTGAAGACTGAAGACAGCGTAGAAGGAAGCCAAGTGCTGCAGAAGGGAGGGAAGCTGTGGAGAAGCAAGCAAGTGGGGTGGCGGAGAAGGGAAGGAAGCAGGTGGGGCAGTGGAGACCGAAGCAGGAAGCCCTATTGCAGGAATCTTCCTGCAATGGGTCTCTAGTGTGTGTGTGTGTGTGTGTGTGTGTGTGTGTGTGTGTGTGTATAATTGATTTCAGAGAAGAAGGGAGACAGAAGGAGAGATAGAAACATCAATGATGAGAGAGAATCATTGATTGGCTACCTCTTGCATGCCTCACACTGGGGATTGAGCCCACAATCTGCGCATATGCCCTGACCTGGAATTGAACCATAACCTCCTGGTTTATAGGTCAACCACTGAGCCAGGCTGGCCAGACATGTTGACTACTTTTTAAAAATATATATATTTTATTGATTTTTTACAGAGAGGAAGGGCGAGGGACAGAGTTAGAAACATAGATGAGAGAGAGACATCGATCAGCTGCCTCTTGCACGCCCCCCACTGGAGATGTGCCCGCAACCAAGGTACATGCCTTTGACCAGAATTGAACCTGGGACCTTTCAGTCCCCAGATGACGCTCTATCCACTGAGCCAAACCGGTTTCGGCTTGACTACTTTTTAATGTGCTTATTGAATGTATCTTCCTTTGGGAATTGTCTTTTCAAATCTATTGCTCATTTTTTGAACTTTTTTTATTGAGTTAGTAAGAATTATATACTTTATGGATGCTTTCTCCCTACCTTTGACTTATCTTTTTATTTTTTACTAGCATCTTTTGATGAGCAGAGGGTTTTAATTTTGATGAACTCTGCCTTATCAATTTTTTCCTTCATGGTTATTGCTCCCTATATCATATATTAAATAGCCACCTACTCACAGAAGCTTTATAGCTTTAGCATGTATTTTTTTAGGTCTAAACATGTATTAGCCATGTTCAATTAATTTTTAGTGTGATTTGAGGCAAGGGTTGGAGAAGGTTTTCCCAGTATTTACTTAGCTAAGCTGGAACTTCATTGCCCTTCCCTTGTATCGTTCTAGGTTAGGGGTGAGCACAAGAGAAATTTGTATCATCCATGGGAGGTGGAAGTAAAGAAGGCACCATCTTTAAGCTCCAATGGCCCACACAGGGCAGACACATTGTCACTTATCTGCCAGCTCTCCTCATTGACACTGGGCAGCAGCCTGGCATACAGATGCACCAGCTACACCAGATGCATCCTTCCACGCTCTGAGTGCTGGGCTAGGGAGTGCCACTCCACGGGGAAGGCACCAACCTCTCTGTAGGGTGCCCATGTCATTACAGCTGGTAGTGGTGAGAGACAGGTGCAGGTTCCAGTTTGCCTGGCTGTCCCTTGCCTCATATCTACCCTTCCTTCCTGCCTACCTGCTTCTTTTAGACCCAACACTTAAGCAAAACAACAAAGACTGTCTAACAAGCTCTCATAATTGCCAGTTCAATTCCCAATCAGGGCACATACAAGAACCAACCAATGAAGGCATAAATGAGGGGAACAACAAATTGGCGTTTCTCTCTCTCCTTTCCTCTCTGTCTAAAATCGACCAATGTAACTTTTTAAAACCCCCGAAACCCATGTGTCTCTTCTGACATAAATAAGTAAATGGGGAGAATAGTAGAACGCTTCCCTATAGTACAATGCCAGGTACATAAAGAATTAGAGTGAGAAAATGATCTTACAACCACGACAGTAATTAATTCACCCAGGAACTACCAGTAAATTGTAGAACTAGTGGGTGGAGGTTTGATGAGGAACAAGATATTTATTTAGCCAAAACTGGTTTGGCTCAGTGGATAGAGGGTCGGTCTGCAGACTGAAAGGTCCCAGGTTCAATTCCGGTCAAGGGCACGTACCTTGGTTGCGGGCACATCCCCAGTAGGGGGCGTGCAAGAGGCAGCTGACGAATCTCTCTCTCATCGATGTTTCTGTCACTCTCCCTTCCTCTGTAAAAAATCAATAAAATATATTTTAAAAAAGAAAAGTTCATTATAAAAAAAGATATTTATTTAGTTGCAAAGACTCTTCCCACAAACTGTTTATTAATTATGAAGGTGAAAGGAGTAGTTTTGCAGGGGAAGCTTGGCAGATAACTCTTAATCAAATTAACAGCATTGGTAATGGGTCAAATTGAAATCACGTACCAACTGATAAAATGCAACTAGAAAAGCACAGCGCCATCTCTGTGATATTCCTGCCAAAAAATCCAAAGCCTAAATCTAACCATGAGGATACATCATCATTCAACCCAACTGAGGGACAGTCTGCAGAATAACTGGCTGTAAAAGTATCAACATTATAAAAGTTAAGCAAAAACTGAGGAACAGCTCCAGATTGGAGATTAGGAGACTTGACAATTAAATGCATCACGTGATTCTGGACTCAGTTCTTCTGTTACAAAGGATGTGACTGAAACAACTGGTGAATGTGAACGAGGACCAAGTAGATGTTAGTAATGTGTCTATGTCAATTTCCCAGTTTTAGATATGTACTATGATGAGTTAGGAGAATGCACTTGTTTGTAAGAAATACACATTCAAGTTTTAAGAAGTAACTGGGAATCATGCCAGCAACTTATTCTCATAGTGCTCAACAATAATGAAGTGCTTGGCACTATACTAGCTACTTTTCTGTAGGTTCAACATTATTTAAAAATAAAAAATATATATCTTTAGAAGATACACAGATGGCAAATAAGCAAATGACAAGATGTTGAATATCATTTGTCATTTGGGAAATGCAAATTAAAACAATAATACAAGCTCTAGCTGGTTTGGCTCAGTGGATAGAGCATCAGCCGAGTACTGAAGGGTCCTGGGTTCAATTCTGGTCAGCGGCACATGCCCAGATTGCAGGCTTGATCCCCTGTAGGGCGCGTGCAGGAGGCAGCCAATCAGTGATTCTCTCTCATCATTGATGTTTCTCTCTCTCTCTCTCTCTCCCTCTCCCTTCCTCTCAGAAATCAATAAAAATATATTTTAAAAATTAAAAAGATACAATCCCAGCACACACATATTATAATGGCTAAAAAAAAAAATTACAATACCAATCGCTGGTGAGCAAGTGGAAGAACAGGAACTCATATTGCTGATGGGAATGCAAAATGGCCCAATCCCTTTAGAAGACATTTCTTACAAAACTACACATAATCTTATCATACAACCCGGAAATTACACTCCTCGCTGATTTGAATACTCACGTCCCCACTAAAATCTGTACATGAATATTTATGTACAAGTTTCTCATAATCACCACAACCTGGAAGCAACCAAGATATTCATCAACAAGTGAAAGGATAATCAGTGATAGATTCACTCGATGGAATACTATTTAGTGATTAAAGGATTTAGCCATGCAAAAACATGGGTGAATATTAAATACATCTTACTAAGTGAAAGAAGCCCATGTGAAAAGCTACAGATTATAGGATTCCATTTGTATGATATTTTAGGAAAGGCAAAACTATAAAGACAGTAAACATATTAGTGGGTGCCAGGGATTTTTTTGGGGGGGGTGGAGTGGGGAGACTTAAATAGACAAAGCACAGGAGATTGTTTTTAAGGTGTTGAAACTGTTCCATGTGATGTTGTAATGGGGAGTACATGACATTATGCAGTTATCAAACCCATATAACTTTACAGCACAAAGAATGAATTTGTGTAGATTTAAAACATTATTTAGGAGATTGGAGGATCCCAGGATGGTATGCAGATGCTGACAACGTGACTTAACTATATTACAGATGTATTAAAAAACCGCACTGAAGTGGTAGAGGGAAAAGTGCTGACCTAAGGAACTTGACAAACGAGTGGAGACTTAGAAAAAAGGCAAAATGAGCCGTACGTAAGTCCTGAATTCTAGGTGATAAAGTATTTCCCACAGGAAAAGGGTCAACAATTGTAATCCCCAATATATATGGTGGTGGGTAGTATATTTGGGATTACAATAGTCTCTCACCGTTAGAATGGTAGTTTACAGACAAGCAAGGGGAGGAGACTAGAATACTCCATGTGGTAAGAGATTAGAATTGGGGGCATCAGTATGAACTCATGTTAGCTTAATAGAGATAAATCTGGCTGCATATAGAAATATTTATAGATATGTGTATATTCCCATGTTAGTACACACACACATATTTCCTTGCTCTCTCATTTGAGAGGGCCTAGAAGCAATGAGACCCAGTAGCAATGAATGCCCCTATTGCCCAGATCTTGGCTCCTAAAATCATTTTCCAATGAAAAGAAACCAGGGCTTCTTGGAGAAATGGCTGACTCAGGGACTGGGATACACAAGATAAGCCTGAAGCATCTTATGGTGGTAGATCAGGGAGCAGTCCATAGAGGCACAGCTACAGAGGCGTGTCAAAGGGAAAGGAACCAACTGTAGAAGCTCCCAATGGCAGAGCTGGAACAATTGAATCAACAAAACAAAATTGTCTTGGATTATATCTGGAAGTATAAGAAGTATAATATAAATATCCAGGAGTCCATACTAAATATAAGTAAATTATTGATTAGATACCATGAAGAATTCCAAATAACTCATGTCTGCACTCTACCCCATTGAGGTGGGCCAGAGCTGCCTACTCCTTTAGCATCTTAACTTCCTTCCAAAAAGTGCAGTATGGAGAGGGCTGGAAGCTTCCCCTGGGGAAACCTGACAGATGCTGCCTCAGCCAGATGATCAAGCTCAGAGGAGCAGCATGTGCCCTTAACCGGATGCACTGAGAAAGCACGTTACCTCTGCAGTCTCCCTCTCCAAAACCCACAACCCAAGTCTAACCAGGAGAAAAACACCAGAAAACTTCCAACGGAGGGCCATTCCACAGAATACCTGACCTCAAACCTGCTATGGTCACCAGAAACAAGGGACCTCAGAGAGACTGTCACAGACAGGGGAAGCCAAAGGAGACGACAACTAAACACAACGTGTTGCCTGGAATGGGATCCCATGACAGAAAAAATAAGGAAATCTGAATAAAGTATCTATATATATGTAAAAGCCTAAGCGACCGTTAAGACGGACCAACTGGTCGACCAGTCACTCTGATGCACACTGACCACCAGGGGGCAGACACTCAATGCAGGAGCTGCCCCCTGGTGGTCAGTATATTCCCACAGCCAACCTCCCACAGCCTCTCCCTCTGGCCAGGCAGCCCCCAACCAGCTGGCCAACCTCCTGGGGTCCCTTCCCCTGGCTGACCTCCCAATAGGCCTCAATTGCTGGCCAGGCCAAGGGACCCCCACCCATGCATGAAATTGTGCACCAAGCATCTAGTCTATACTAGTATATATAAAAACCCAGTGACCAAACAGCCAAATGACCAGAATGAGCAGTCACTGTGACACGCACCAACCACCAGGGGGCAGATGCTCAATGCAGGAGCTTCCCCCTGGTGGTCACGCACTTCCATAATGGGAACACCACTCTGCTGACCGGGATGAGTGGCACTCCCGCAGCAAGCCAATCCCCACAGGCCATGCCCCCCACCAGTGTGTGAATCCATGCACCAGGCCTCTAGTACTTAGTAATATATCAGTCTTGACTCATAAATTGTGACAAATGTTCCATAATGACAAAAGATGTGACTAATGGGGGAAAGGGGATATGGGTACATGGGAACTCTCTGTACCACCTTCACAACTGTTCTGTAAGTCTAAAACTATTCAGAAATAAAAACTATTAAAATTATCTTTAGAATTTATGCTAGAGAATGAGTCATCATTCAGGCCTGCCGGTTTCCGCGGTCACTCTGCCACAGCCTTGCAACCCTCGCAGAGGCTCCTCCGAGGCAGGGGCTGTGAGGAGCAGCTCCCTCTGCACCTGCAGGTCCGGCGGGTGCTGCAGCCCCTGGCCCTCAGCTGTGCGGTGCTCAGAGGTGGAGGTGCAATCTTCGCTGAGGGGCAGCCCCCGAGCTTTGGGCGATGCCCAGGAACATGCTCTCTGGGTGCTGCAGGAGGAGACTGTAAGAAAGCTGTGTTCACTGACCTGTTTTCCCAACACTTTGACATGCTCGCTGCTTTACACAGTCTTCTCCGAAAAGGTCATCCTCCTTGGGTCCACAAATGAGGACAATGGAACGATGTCATTGACTTTCAAAGTAATAAAATAATCTCTGAATTATTATTTTTTTAATGGAATAAGTGGCCAATTTATGTTGCGATGAAATCCTGAGCAAGGCAGAGACGAGGACACCCATCCCTGTCTCCTGCCCAGCCCCAGCACGGCTCGGGTGCTATGGATTGTCACTGGTCCAAACAACAAAAGAAAAAAGCCGTGGCTCCTGTCCTCTGGCCTCCTGCACAAGGTTGGGACTCGAATGAAGACCAGCCCAGTGAAAGTGAACCAGAAGCTCAGCCCTGCAGCCGGTTGGACAGCGGAAAGCCACTTCTCATTTTAATAGAAAGTTTTCAGTGGCTTCAGATTCACTCAGGAAAGTCATTTTACTCTCACAGCAGCACTCCTGGGGGTGGCCCTGGCTGACGTCACTCTCTCTCTACAGAGGAGCTGGCGGAGGTCCAGAGAGCAGACAACTTCCCGGGGTCAGCGGGGCAGAGCTCTGATCGGACATCTCTGTGATGCTTGTCCACTGGAGAGGCGCCATCTAGCAAAGACCCCCGGGCCTTGAGATCACGGCTGTCCGAGGTCAGGGCCGGGGGCAGCTGCATCCACCCAGCCTTCCGGTTAGACACCACAGACGGCATTCTAGACAGGTCACGCTCTCCCCTGTCCACGTTTTTAGACTGGTCAAGCGGGCCTCCGGATAGATGGGATGGGAGATAATTCATACTTTTTATCACTGGAGTGTAAAGTTGCTCTGGCCAGCAGCCCCGAACAGCGAGTGCACTTTTGTGTTTGGTTGATGCTAGGAGTCCATTTGAGATGTTCCAAAAGTGCCTTGGACCTCAGCTACAACAAGGCAAACTCTGCGAGGTGCTTGTCCTTTAAGAATCTTTTTTACTTTTTTAATTAACAAATGTGATTTCTTAGAGAATTTTTGGTTCACCAAAAAATTGAGTAGAAAGTATATAAAGGTCTCATATACTTTTCACTCCTACTTAATTCCCCTTATTTGAACATCTTGCATCACTATGGTATATGTGTTATCATTTATGAGCCAATATTGATACACGAATAACTAATAGTTACATAGTTTACATTAGGGTTCACTTTTTGTGCTGCACATTCTGTGTTTTTACATGTGTCCACCATCCTATATAATAAAGAGATATTATGCAAATTGGCCATAATACCCTTACAAGATGGCTGCCTACCACCAGGCCAGCAGGGGGGTTAGTGAGGGATGACCAAACGACTGAACAGCAGGCTGTGTGGGGCAACCAGGCTGGTGGGGAGGGAGGCCCATAAGGAGCGACCAGGTCATCAGGGAGGGCAGTTGGGGGTGACCAGGCCATCAGGGAGGAGCAGTTGGGGGCAACCAGACCAGCAGAGGGGGCAG
>PVJN01030976.1:0-25358 GCA_004026805.1 Lasiurus borealis | reverse complement strand
GGGGGGGAAGTATGGGGTGACCAAGCCAGTGAGGGGAGCAGTGAGGAGCAACCAGGCCAGCAGGGAGGGGGCAGTTGGGGGAAACCTGGCCAGCAGTGTGGGGCAGTTAGGGGTGACCAGGCCAGCAAATAGCAGTTAGGGGTGATCAAGCAAGCAGGCAGGTGAGTGATTAGGAGCCATCCTGGTTCAGGATTGTGAGAGGGATGTCTGACTGCCAGTTTAGGCCCAATCCCCCAAGGGGTCCTGGATTGGAGAGGGTGCAGGCTGGGTTTAGGGGGACCCCCCATGCACAATTTTTGTGCACTGGGAGTCTAGTATATCAAAAAAACTGGAAAAAATAGAAATACCATATGATCTAGCAATCCCACTTCTGGGTATGTATTCAATGAAAATGAAAGCATTACCTCAAAGAAATATCTGCATCTCTGTGTTCATTGCACCATTATTCACAATAGACAGGACATAGAAAGAACCTAAGTTTCCACTGATGAATGAAAGGGCAAATAAAATGGGAATATATATTCACACAACAGAATATTATTCAGTCATAAAAATTCTAACTTTTGCAGCAATGTGAATGGACCTTGAGGGCATTATGCTAAGTACAGTAAGTCAGACTGGAAAATACTGTATGATATCCCTAATATGTGGAGTCTAAAAAAGCCAAACTCTTATAAACAGAGTAGAATAGTGGTTTTCAGGAGCTGGAGGGAAGGGATGTAAGGAATATGGGAGATGTTGGTCAAATGGTATAAATTTCCAGATATGAGGTCTGATATATAGTAACTATCACTAAGAATAATGTATTATCTTCTTGAATGTTAAGAGAGTAGATTTTAAGTGTTATTTATCACTATAAAAAAGTGGTAATTATCTACGGTAATTGAGTTGTTGACTACTTTATTATGTTAATCATTTTATAATGTATACATGTATCAAATCATTGCATTGTAAGCCTTAAACTTCTAGATATTATATCTCAATATCTCAATAAAGCTGGAGAAAAAGGGAACAAAAAGAAAGAGAAAGGCTGGTAAATTTTTAACTGACCTTTATGAGAAAAGAGGTCTGATTCATAGTGCTTGCTAATTCCCACAGTCAGTTCTCACTATGGTCAATTTTGTGCCACTAAAAGATGTCACTGAACAAAGTAGGGGAGAGACATGTGCAAAGTTGGATGTCAAACCACTGGCTCCAGCACCTTACCGATAAATCATCTTATTTGCTCATGGATAGAGAGCTAACTATCTTTTGTTAATGGCTAAGATTTCTTCTAAGCCAACGTGGCAGATAGCAGTGTGGGTAGGTAGGAGGGACACGTCTATATAATCAAGTATATCATGATTCCATAACGTTGAATATCGTGGAGTATGGTATTCCTATTATATTGATGAAGAAATTTTTTATGTCTTGTAAAGAAAAAGAAAAGGCTCATTGATGGAAAAATTTTGTCATCTGATCAAAAGTGTGGAATTTAGCAGTTCAATATCAGGCTTGAAATTAAATCAATCAGGAATAGCCATTCATATTGTGAACTTAAATCTCCATTTTGTGACATATTTCTTTAGTTACAAACAATAACGGGAAGTAATCCATTTTCTACTACTATATATAGACATATTTCACTGAGTGAGAAATAAAACATTCTATTCTCCTTCTTTAAAGAAAAGAAAGGAAATGACTCTCATTAATACTGAATAGAGATTTACTTCGAAGGAAATTTCAACATCACTATGATTCATACCAAGAAATCAGTATTTCTCACATATTCCATAAAGTAAGAGGCCATTATTGTGGAGTCAAATACCACTCCTAAAGCGATCTGCACTATTTATTTCCATGATCCCAATTAAACTAATAAAATCTAATAGTATGACAGATGCTGCTCAGTATTTTGAGAATTCAAGAAGAGAATAAATAAATGACTGAGGACTGTCTCGGACAATTTTTTGTAGCAATAAAGAGAAACACACTCTCTTGAGTATGTTTACTACCTGAAACACAAGCAGTGTAGCAGGTTCTGTTGGTGCCCATCTACATGCTTTTGATGTCTGTTTTCCTTCAGTATGTGGGGTTATCTTCCTGAGAAATCCCTCTGGCCACAGGAGTGTGCTCAGCACATGAGAGGGGCAGGCCAGAAATGCCGAGGAATTGATAGTCCTGGGAAGGGTTATCTAACAGTGATGACTGGGAGAGATAAATAAGATCTCAGCTGCCTTTCTCATGTGATGGGTAACTGAGTTGTTCTGTATGCTACCTTCCAAGGATCACAGCTTTGATTGAGCCTGCTGTACTGTCTATATCAGAAATATGCTCATGAACATACCTGTATTGGCTTTCTTTCCTTCTCTGTGCATGTCTCCACTCCCCTACCAGTGCTTCCTGAGATTACTTCCCTGTACTGAAATGCCTATCTTTTTTAAAAAAATATTTTTTATTGATTTTTCACAGAGAGGAAGGGAGAGGGATAGAAAGTCAGAAACATCGATGAGAGAGAGACATCGATCAGCCGCCTCCTGCACAACCCACACTGGAGATGTGTCCGCAAGCAAGGTACATGCCCCCAACTGGAATCGAACCTGGGACCTTTCAGTCTGCAGGCCGACGCTCTATCCACTGAGCCAAACCAGTCTCCACAATGCCTATCCTTTTAGGGAAACTTAAACTAGGATAATCAGTAAGTGAGATAAAATCTCATAAGAATCCAAGAACTGACACTGGAATGTCTCATGACAAATGGGTTTGGCATTGGGATCCCATGAGTATTCACTAACGAGGTTCCATCATTATATAAAACTAGAGGCCCAGTGCACAAAATTTGTACATGTGTGGGGGTCCCTCACCCAGCCTGTGCCCTCTCGCAGTCTGGGAGTGGGCCTAAGCCGGCAGTCAGACATCCTTAGCACTGCTGCAAAGGCGGGAGAGGCTTCCGCCACTGCTGCTGTGCTCACCAGCAATGAGCCCAGATCAGGGCTTCTGGCTGAGAAGCACGCCCCCTGTGGGAGGGCACTGACCACAAGGGGGCAGCTCCTGCAGTGAGTGTCCGCCCCCTGTGGTCAGTGTCCATCATAGCGACTGGTTGTTCCACCATTTGGTCAATTTGCATATTAGCCTTTTATTACATAGGCTATCCTTCATTTCTTTGTGAATATCTTCTCTCCACTCCAAAATAATGTCTCTGCCTCTATTCTGCAGATGTTTTCTCAATTTTGGAGCTCCTACTTACCCATAAATTTGAATTACTCATACTGCTGACTCACTCGTGGCCTATCATGACCCTCCTACTTCTCTCTACTTCATGACTTTTCAGTTTCAGGCTTCACTGTTAATCACAGGACTCTAATTTCATTTCTCAACTCAAATGGTAGAAAGTGGAAATCTAATGTACTCAATATTTGAGCAAAGTTGATTACAATATGCATCATTCAATTCAAGATACTTATATCAGAGTGAAAGAGGCACTGCTAACAATTAAGCCAGCACAATAGGTACAAACCAGGACTTTGTGGGCAAATTGGGATGTATAATTACCTGGGAATAGGACACTAATCAATTTATACTGGCTTCTCTAAGATCGGTTGCTTAGTAATTATCAGATTAGCCCTGACCTATATTGTGTGTAAGGAGTTAGCAGGTGGCTAGCACATGATCATACATTAAAGGAACCAATGATTTTACAAGGAAATAAAAATATGATAACTGTTAAGTCATAGAGCATTCATACTATAGGACTAAAAGGACCTTTATAGATAACTAGTGTTCTTCATACCCAACTTTGGGAAACACCAAAACAATGCACTCTTTGATTCATCATTAGAATACATTCTAGGGGTGAAGGTAACTTGGTTATTAATTCAACTATAGCCTCTTTTATAAAGATGCAAAGCCATTTGGTAAAGCATCACTCCCAAACATGATGTTTCAAATCAATATTGAAGTTGAAGCATGGAAGTTAACATATCCAGTCAGTATTAGGATTGTCTAAAATAAATAATATCAGGAGCCAACGATATCTCAAAGTAACTTTGTTTGTTAGGATGTAATTGAAATTAAAACATTTGGAAATGTATTCAAGGCTGTTTTCAATACAGTGAATGGCAAGGGAAGTCACTGATATTATTAAGGGAGCAAATGGCTTTTAGTGTCTCACGTCTCTGAAAATTAAAGAGACCTTCGTCTGACCATTGTTTTGAATCGATGTATTATAACATTTATTTTTCGAGATTAATCTTATGAATATAATTTCTACGGTTATTTCAGTAATATTATAAATAAGGTCCATTTCTGTCTATGTAGTTTTAAGATAGACAAGGTAATCAAGCCTTTTTTTCTACTACAGGATAACAAAAGATAGAAGTTTTCAGTGATTCTCTACATATGTAGAGCAGTGACTGGACGAGATAGCAGTCAGGAGTCCTAGGCTCAGGTTTTATCTCAGCTACTTCTGTCTCTAAATTTGTTTGTTCATCTGAGAAATGAACAGGCTGAGCAAGATCAGACTTTCTAAGGGAGCTCGCTGGCTCACAGAGTTCCATGTATCTGAATGGGTCACTTGAGACAGAAGAGGAAGGAGGAAAGATTCCCTTTCATGTCGGAACCAGTCAAAAAAATTCAGGCATCCAACACATTTCAAACAAATGGTGAATTTATGTTCTCTGTGTCCGTGACTTCAGTAACCCTCTCTAAGCAGATAGCTTCTAAATGTATATCTTCCGAACAAATCTCTCCTCAGAGCTTCAAATTGCTTACTTAACCTCTCCAACTGGATGTTCAAAAGTCTCTCAACAGGCCCAAGATCAAATTCCTGATCTCCCACAATCAAATGGCTTCTTCTTATGCTCCTGATCTCAATGAATATCCTAACTATCAATTTGTGCAATCCTCAAAAGTAGGTGTTATCCTAGACATCCTGCTTCCTTACTTCAATGCATCCTCGCTCTGATATTCTAATCATCTGACGTTTTAATGTCCCTTGAATGCTTTCACTTGTCTCCATTGAACCTGCAACCAAATTGCTGTCATCTCTTGCCTCGTCCATGGCAACAGTTTTCTAACGAGTCTCTCTGCTTATTTGCCAAACCCATTTCCTTTCAATCCGTTCTCCATATTTAAAGCATATTGATTTAGGGAGGAAGGGAGAGGATAGAAATTTCAATGATGAGAGAAAAGCATTGATTGGCTGTCTCTTGCATGCTCCCTACTGGGGATCAAGCCTGGGTTTGTGCCCTGATGAGCAACTGGACTGTGTGACCTCCTAGTTCATAGGTTGATGCTCAGCCACTAAGCAACACTGGCTGGGCAGCATATTGACCTTTTGGAATGCTAAATCTGACCTTGTCACTTTATGAAAATCATTCAGTAGGCTACCACTGTTTTTAGGATAAAAACCAACCTCATTTACATGGCCTATTTATCTGGTCTTTGTCTTACCTCTTTCTCTAGGCCCATCTCACCTCACCTGTTTTCCTTTATAATTTAGCTACTTGAGCCTTCCCTTCATGTCCTTGTACAAGCCATGGTATTTTCTGCCACAGAACCTTTGCATGTGTGTGTGTGTGTGTGTGTGTGTGTGTGTGTGTGTGTTTCCATTTTTTATTAATGTATTACATGTGTACATATCTTCCCATTGCCCCACCCCACCTCACTCACACACATGCCCTCACCCCCTCAGTGTCTTGCGTCCATTGGTTATGCTTATATGCATGCATACAAGTCCTTCGGTTGATCTCTTATCTACCCCACCTCTCCCTAACCATCCCGCTGTAGGATAGGAGATGCAATCATTTTAGAAAATACAATCTACCAAAGACTACTTCTCAGAGTTAGAACGGTTAGAGAATTCATTTATAGATAAAATAATAACATAAATGAGTGGGCTGAGTGTGAAGACAGAAAGGATTATGTTTATAAAAGTGCAGATAACAGGATTATGACCCAAAATGAGGATTATCCAGTTTCCATTAGGATCTAACAACTGAAGGAGTATCTAGATTCTAGATGATGAGTAGGAATTTTTCAGACAAGCTGTTCAGAGATTGAATGGAACAGAAAGAGCATTTCAAAAGAAAATTTCCCCATGCAAAAGTGCGTTTTCTTTTGAAATGCTCTTTCTGCTCCATACAATCTCTGAACACCTTGTCTGGGAAATTCCTACTCATCACCTAGAGCAGTGGTTCTCAACCTTTCTAATGCCGCGACCCTTTAATATAATTCCTCATGTTGTGGTGACCCCCAACTGTAAAATTATTTTTGCTGTTACTTCATAACTAATTTTGCATCTGTTATGAATTGTATCTGTGTTTTCCAATGGTCTTAGGTGACCCCTGTGAAACTGTTGTTTGACCCCTAAATGTGGTCACGATCCACAGGTTGAGAACCACTGATCTAGAATCTAGATATTCCTTCAGTGGTTATATCCTAAGGGAAACTGGACAATCCTCATTTTGGGTCATAATCTTATTATCTTCACTTTTATAAACATGATCCTTTCTCTCTTCACACTGAGTCCACTCATGTATGTTATTATTTTACCTATAAATGAACTCTCTAACCGTTCTAACTCTGAGAACTAGTCTTTGGTAGACTGTACTTTCCAAGAAGATTGCATCTCCTATCCCACATGGTTCTCTGCCATGAATCCTTGTGACATCTCCAGTAAGAGGTGGGATTTAGTTGCTCTCCCTTTCAATGGGAGCAGGCCTATAACTGCTGTGGCCAGTGGAGTACATCAGACGTGACACTGAATAACTTCAAGGTCAAGTCAGAAGAGGCAATGCAATTTCCTCCTGGTTCACTGGAACACTTCACTTTGAACCCAAGGTGCCATGTAAGAAGTCCAATTACCCTGAGGATCCTGTGCCGCAAAAAAGCCACGCCATATGGAGAGACCACATATAGGTCTTCCACTTGGCAGTTCTAGTCTTCATATCATTCCATCCGGGTGCCAGACGTGAGCGAAAATGCCTTTGATAATTCCAATCCCAGACATCGATTTACCTCCAGGCACTGAGATCTCCCAGCTGGGGTCCCAGACATCAGGAAGCAAAGAGCTGATGTGCTCCTCTCAGAATTCCTAATCCGCAGGATTCATGAGCATAATAAAATGGATGCTTTAAGCTGCTAAATTCTGAGCGATTTGTTACTCAGCAAGAGTAAATGAAGTAGAGGGCTGTTGATGTCTTTTTTTTCTCTTTAGCGGAAGTGTCCCAATTGTATAACACAGTAGGTGCTCCTTAGTATTTATGAGAAGAATAAATACATGCTCATGCCTTTGCTTAAGCTATTCCCCTAACACCTTGCAGAAAGTGCTTTTCCCTCCTCTGTTGTGAAATCGTATACAGCTCTTAATGGCCAATCGTGGAACATTTAGTTAAGATTTTCAGGGAGTTCTATATAAATCTATGTATAATATAAAAATCTCATGAAAAGTAATGAGCCATCAGACTGCAACGTTTTCACAAATTCTGCATTTAACTGAGCTTCCTTGAAGTTTATTACAGTTATTGTTGCATATTTATTTACCAGCCAGTTTCTTTATCCGTCTATCCATCTCTTTATCTTCATCAAGAACTTAGTGTTTTTTCAGTGATGGTGGCAAGATCATTAGCCTTATATTCTGACAGCACTGAGAATTTGACTTCAAGTGTTGACTATATCAGAAAGAAATTAGGTTGTGGAAACTGTGAAATCATTATGCCAAGCTATTAAAGGCAAGGTCCAGTGAAGATGCAGAAGGAAGCATTCAAGAAAAAAATAGAAGGATTATTTGCCATATGGACAGATAATCTTTTAAGCTGCTAGAAGATGATACATTTAAGGAATTCCTAATGGCCCTCTTTGTATGTTATTATATTGTTTTAAAAGGAAAATCTGTCATTTCTGGCTATTCTGATTAAATAGTGATACCGTATGAAAAGGAAATAAGGATATAGGAAGTTCTGGAGCCAAAAAGAGGTAACTAAACAGTGGTTTATTCCAGAAAAGCCTATTTTTGCATAAAGAAGAGGGGGGAAGGGGGAATTCTATCTAATCTACACTAATAAAAGAGTAACATGCAAATTATCATCACTCTTCTATACCCAACAGCCAATCAGAGTGAGTATGCAAATTAACCTGAAAAGATAGCGACAGCCGCTCCAGGCCTGTGAGAGTCAGAGAGGCCGGGCACCAGCGCCTGAGGCTGGATGCAGTGAAAGAGACCAAGAAGCCGCCTGCCCTGTGAACCCAGACCACAGCCAGCTGGAGAAGGTGCCCCCACTGCATCCCAGGGAAGATGGAGACGCCGCCCACCAGGGGTCCAGGCACCAGCACCTGTGGCTGTCTACAGCCTGGTAGATGGAGAAACTGCCCACCCTGTGGGCCCAGGTGCCAGCACTTGCGGCTGTAGGCCAGGCGAAGCCATCTGCCCACCACCCCCTGAGGCTGCAGCCAGCCTGGGCGCCTATGATTGACCAGAGGGAGGGAAGCCCGTATCCTGGGTACCTGTGATCATCTGGAGGAGGGAATCCTGGGTCCCAGTGCAGGGCCAAGGCAGAGGTGGTTAGGGGCAAACAAGCCAGCAGGGGAGCAGTTAGAGATGATCAGACTGGCAGGCAGAAGCAGTTAGAGGCAATCAGGCAGGCAAGCGAGTGTTTAGGATCCAGCAGTTCTGGATTGCGAGAGGGATGTCCAACTGCCAGTTATCTCCCAAGGGGTCACAGGTTACAGAGGTGCAGGTGAGGCTAAGGGACAACCCTCCCTCCCCCGCCACATGCACTGGGCCTCTAGTAAAAGAATAATATACAAATTGACCATCACTCCAACATACAAGATAGCTGCCCTCATGTGGTCAAATATGGCTGCACCCATGTAGACACAAGATAGCCACTACAAGATGGCCAGCAGGACAGGGCAGTTGAGAAGGACCAGGCCTGCAAGGGAGGGCAGCTGTGGGCAATCAGGCCAGCAGGGGAGGGAAGTTGGCAGGGACCAGGTCTGCAAGGAAGGGCAGTTGTGGGCGATCAGGCCAGCAGGGGAGGAAAGTTGGAAGGGACCAGGCCTGCAAGGGAGGGCAATTGGGGGATACTGAGCCTGCAAGGGAGGGCAGTTAGGGGTGACAAGACCAGCAGAGGAGGGAGGTTGGGGGGGCCAGGCCTGCAGGGGAGGGCTATTAGGGGCAAATAGGCTGGGAGGGGAGCAGTTAGGCATCAATCAGGCTATCAGTGATTAGGGGGTAATTAGGCTGGCAGGCAGAAGCAGTTAGGGATAATCAGTCGAGCAGTTAGTATGCAGCAGTTCTGGATTGTGAGAGGGATATCTGACTGCCCATTTAGGCCTGACCCGGTAGGGTCTCAGATTGGAGAGGGTGCACGCTGAGCTAAATTTCGTGCACCGGGCCTCCAGTGAAAGATAATAGTCCTCTGAAAAAGTTGTTGGAAAGAGACCAGCCTAACACTGAACAAAGATCTCTGTAAAAATTGTCAGCTGAGTGGATCATTCTCACCTATATTGGTAAGAAAGGTACAATTTCTCTGTACTTCTGGATGCTATCCTATCTAAGAGAAGCATGCAAATTGACTTTTTCTCTGCTACACCCACAAGCCACACCCACCAGCCAATCAGGAGTGAGTATGCAAATTAACACAACCAAGATGGTGGTTGATCTGCATATCCTGGTGCAGAGGGAAGACTGAAGATAGAGTAGAAGGAAGCCAAGCACCGCAGAAGGGAGGAAGCTGTGGAGAAGCAAGCAAGCTGGGCGGTGAAGGGAGGGAAGAAGGCAGGGCTGCAGAGAAGGGGGGGAAGCAGGGGGGAGGAAAGCAGGAGGGAAAGCGGAGATGGGAGGGAAGCAGGCAGGGCAGTGGAGACCACTGCAGGAAGCCCTATTCTTACAGGAATCTTCCTGCACTGGGCCTCTAGTGTAATATAATGGTGCAGATATGCACATGGAAAACTAGCTAAGAAGGCTACTTCATTACCATAAAATTAAGGGAGGCTCTAGAAATTAAGGTACATTTTCTGCTTTTGCCCTTGGTTTTTTCTTCTGGATTGTACCTGCTTTTCTTAGATGAGACATGAGAGTGGTGGACTAGTCTTGTTATTCAGCAGCCATGCTCAGCATTTATGACCTAATTTCAGAGTGTTTGAGTTTGTGTATATATATATATACATATATATATATATATATGTATATATATATATACACACATACATATATATATATATGAAACATGTGCAAAATACGTACTATATATGTATATATATGAAACATGCAAAATACATACCATATATATATATATATATGTATATATATATATACACACATACATATATATATATATATGAAACATGTGCAAAATACGTACTATATATGTATATATATGAAACATGCAAAATACATACCATATATATATATATATATATAAAATGTCAGTGATGCCTAATAGTTATTTAATATATAGGTATGCAATGAATAAATGTCCATGTATTTACTTAAGTTACTCTCCTCAACACATTGCAGAAATATATATATATATGTATATATGTGTATATATGTATGTATATGTATATATATATATATATATATATAATCACAGAGACATACACACACACACACACACACACACACACACACAATCACTGCATATTTTTCCCTCTTCCTTCTGGCAAAATATTCTCAAATACATAAATTCACAAATGTACAGAAGCCACTAAGGAAACAAACAGCAGGATTAGCAAAATATATAAGAAAGGTAACCATCCAGTTCATTGCCAAACGCTGCCATGTCCGTTATTTGCCTGTTCACTCTCAGTCCCATTCCTTGCCCTTTTCTGCCTTTCCCTGTATGTCAGGGAAGCACATATTCCAGACTTCCTTGCCAATTGGCTTCCGAGCACGGTGAACCAATTAAAGGCACTGATGGAGAGACAGGGAGGAGGGGAAAGCAAGAGAATATTTCACTCTCTTTCTTGTTTTGATCAGTATCTCTGAGAGCAGCTGTGTCTCTTTCGTGGCTCCCGTTCCTGTCAGCCTCTGCCTCCCCGTTCCTAGCTTCGTGTGGAGAGGTGTGCTCTGGCTACTTTCCCCTGGGTTTCTATGCCTTCTGGGATTTAGTAATGCCACCTTCTCTGTTCTCCCTCCAATCCTTGGGTTAGTAGTGTTAATTGTGCTGTTTCTAATCTTTGCGCCAGCTCCCTGTCACTTGCTCAGTTCCTTAGATCTTTGATCGTCTCTGTGACAAACTTCCCATAATAAAATCTTCCTGTTTGTGCCGGGACCGGTTTGGCTCAGTGGATAGAGCATGGGCTTGCGGTCCCAGGTTCGATTCCGGACGGGGGCATGTACCTTGCTTGCGGGCACATCTCCACTGTGGAGCATGCAGGAGGCGGCTGATCAATGTCTCTCTCTCACCGATGTTTCTGACTTTCTATCTCTCTCCCTTCCTCTCTGTAAAAAAATCAATAAAATATATTTTTAAAAAATCTTCCTGTTTGAAATATTCAGCACAGTTTCCACTTTTTTTTTCAATTCACTGTCTGATGCAATTCTTGATATAGTGGCAGTCCCATAAAACAGATACTCAAAATGAGACTCTGTTTGGGGTTAAACACAATTATGACTTCCCTGTGGATGAAAAATGGCTTATCAGTAAGACATGTCTCCAGTAGACCATGACATCATTGATAACTTGAAAGAAGGCTAGAGTTCAGGCATATCCATGATGATACAAATTAATATAATCTCGCATATGATGTTTTAAATGAGCTTGTGTTGCATTAACACAATTCTGGCTGATTGCTTTTTTAACTTTGCAGACAAATGCTTTCAGTAACAGGCGATGGCAACGAGAGGGAAAATTGTTATTCTCAAGAACATTTACGTGCTTGTTTCAAAGAGCTTAACTCTGATTCCATTCTAACAGAATACCTGGTCCCCACATCACAAGCATGAGCTGCAGAAGTGCACAGGAGTAGGAAAAAAATCACGTACTACAGAATCATGAAAACACTTGTTTGAAACCCCACATTTTGGGGCCATCTAGTATTGAGGAAATAATTTAAGGCTCTGCATTTTTTAAATATATTTTATTGATTTTTTTTTTCTGCAGAGAGGAAAGGAGAGAGATAGAAAGTCAGAAACATCGATGAGAGAGAGACATTGATCAGCCGCTTCCTGTACGCCCCACAGTGGAGATGTGCCCGCAAGCAAGGTACATGCCCCTGACCGGAATGGAACCTGGGACCTCTCAGTCCTCAAGCCGACGCTCTATCCACTGAGCCAAACCGGTCTCAGCTAAAGCTATGCATTTTTAAGGACAGTACTGTAGAGTGAAAAGAAGATTCTCAATCTAAATGTTGCGGAACATCTACTTTAAATTCAAAACAAAAATTTTTTCAGTTACATTTTTACATTTAAAATTATTTTCTATGAGCATCATTAGATAATCATATACTTTAAAAAGTGTTTCCTGCTGATATTTCCAGTGCTCATTGGCACCGTACATGGTTATTGCAATATTATTCACTATATTTCCTATGCTAGTCCACGTCACACCCTCATGGCTCTTTTATAACTAACGATTTGTAGTTATTAATGCCTTCACATTGTATACTCAGTGCTTCAAATTCCCTCCCCTCTGGCAACTACTGGTCTGCTCTCCATTTCTCTTTTGTTTATTCATCTATGTTGTTTTGTAGATTCCACATATAAGTGAAGACAAATACCATATGGAACATCTACTTTTAAGGACTACATCCTATATGTGGCCTGGGAAACAGAAGATAGTTACCAAATGTTCCTCTAGAACAAAACATATTGATCCAGTGGATGTAATTGTTCAAAATGGAAGAGTTCAGTATGGGAAAATTCTCAAAGTCAGCTTTCGTGAGCATCTGGAAAAATGACATCCTTTATATCAGGCACAGGGCATTTTTACTTGTCACTGGGCTTTAGAAACCATAAATTCTGAGTCATGATGAATGATTTCACTCTTGTTGCAAAATGACTCACAACTTAAGAGCCCGATAGTTTGTTTTGAAAGCTGTATTACATTTGTTTGGCAAACTTCCTTATTTAAAATCAATATCCATATGGACCTTTAGATAAAGTCTCTTCCAGAACAGGTAATATCAGCAAGCAGTCCATGAAATTGGAATGTGTGTAAGCTACACTGTATTGGGCAGCAGGTTTTATTCTTATTGTGGCCTCGGTTTTTGTGAAACTGTAACTGCCTCTGGTTTCCTTATTCTCCTCTTGGACAATCAGACATTGACAAGCGTGCTGGGTGTGAAGAATCACATAAAAAGTCCCACAAGACCATTTTTAGGTTGCTCGCTAATTTAATTGAAGAGAGACTGGGGCTGCAGTGTAGGATTTTATTTTGTGTGAGGTGGTATTAAATATTTATCTGTGGACTCTGCCACGCCTGAGATGAGGACAGCAGCAGGAATGCCCTACTGGTCCACTGTCTTCAAGGTTAATGAGAAAGGAAACAGAAAAGAAAGATTAACTCTAGGTTTCCTGAAGGCAAAGAAACAGTTAAAGTCAAAATGTACCCTTTGTGGTTTAAGAATATGAAAAATACCAACAGGCTCAGTGCTGCCAGGGTGAACAGGAATGGACAACTCTCCTTCCTGAGGATATTTTATCTTAAGGAAATGCTCACGTAGGTATAATAGTCCAAAGGAGTTCATCAGATTATTAAACAATGAAGAAGGAATAGAAACAAAATCAATCGTCATTAATTAGGGCACTAGTCAATAAAAACATAGTTTATATTTTCTTTTAGTTACTTCAGACTTGTGTGGTAGCCACTAGTCACATATAACTAATAAACACTTGAAATGTGGCTAGATGTACACCTGGTTTCAAAGATTTAGTCTGAATAAAGAATCCAAAATGAGCCCAGCTGGCATGGCTCAGTTGTTGAGCAGTGAGTTATGAACCAGTAAGTCACGGTTTGATTCCCGGTCAGGGCACATACTGGGGTTGTGGGCTTGATCCTCAGTGTGCCATGTGCAAGAGGCAGCTGATCGATCCATGATTCTCTCTCATCATTGATGTTTCTCTCTGTCTTCTTCTCCCTTCCTCCCTGAAATCAATAAAAAAAATCTAAAAATAAAAATAAATAAATAATTTTAAAAAGAATATAAAGTATTCATTAGTAATTTTTATTTTGAATTTCTACTGAAATGATAAGTTTATATATTAAGTTAAATAAAGCATTGTTAAATTAATTTCAACTGTTCAATTTTACTCTTTAAATATGGCTACTAGAACATTTTAAATCACATATAGGGCTCACATTGGTGGCTTCCATTATCTTTCTAGGGATAGCACTGCTCTAGAAGCAAAGCTTGAGACAAGGATTGATATGCAACTAATTTATTAAGAAAGTGTTTCCAGGAAAAACTGGTAAAAGAGCAGGAAACACAGGATAGAGCATCAGAGGAAGCTGAAGAAGGGTGTGACTCAGATGAAATTTCAGGCTCAATCTGATCCTGCAGGGAGCTTTGGAGCATAAATTACGTCTCAGAGTTTGTCCCACCTTGAGGTAAGAGAGCTGCGCTCCCCAACCCTCCCATCACTCAGTCTTAGATGTGGGGCCTGGGGACATTTAGGTATTTCAGGATCTCTATTGTATTAAGGGATTCCAGTATACTAAGGGACATCCTCTAAAGATTACAGGTATAAGCCATATGGGAACTTGGGGGTGGGTACACAGAATAAGTGACAGAGGTCTGAGGGGATAAGAGTAGTCCAAGGACCATATCAGCTACGCTTTATAAATGCAATTATATGCCATCATTTTATAGATTTAGATTTTTATATAAAGAAAACACCAGTTAACATAGTATGGTATATTAAAAGCATGTTACCAAATATTATATACTATGATCCCATGTATAAAAAATTGTATACATATTTATACTTGCATAGAATGATGTTTAGAAGAATCTTCCACCAAAATATTAATATATTTTAATTCTGACTTGTGATAGTGATAGTTAACTACTATTTTATTGGGTTATTTTTAAGGTATTGCATTAAAATATGATTTATTTTTGGTTACTGAGATTTTGGGTGCCCACATAAATTTTGTACCCTAAGTAAGTGCTTCAACTGGCCTCAGTCACTTGACAGCCCCTAGTCCAGCCCTAATTTGTAGGTGTCTTTTAAGATATAACCTTAGTCCAATTAATCATTCAGCTCCTAAAAACATCATGTGCATATTAATTTTGAGGGTGACACCCTAAAAACCTAGCTTTAAACCCTTCCTTTCATTAATGGCAATCCAGTACTATCTTTACCTAAATTACAATAAGAACCAAAATATTTTAAATTCAGGAGTCTCCACAGACAGTTGAACAATGCCATGTGTGTTCTGTCATGATGTTGAAATACAATATTTCCAGATCTGTTTGGGAATAGTTGACAGAGCAGTAAATAATTTGACTTTTTTAAAGATGTGCTAATGTTAATACAAAGAAAACAAAAGTAAAAACACTGAGGAGAAAACTGTTCATATAGACACAAGAGTGATCACTAAGAAGAAAACTCTTAAGACAGACTATAAAGAAATCCTGCCATAAAGGATCTCTTGCAAAAATTTCAACATTGATTCTTGGCTACATAGGGTCTTGCATTAAGGTGGATGGAAATCTGAGTGCAGGATCCTTTTGCAGTGCATTTTGATATTATTTCCCATTTTGTTTGCTTCAGGTCCTAAGGTTCACCAAGCATGGAATATGTTGAAAGCATGAATATGTTTCAAAATGTTGACCTCATCGCTTTCTCATTCATTCTCACAAATAACCCTTCCATAAAACACTGTCTTTAGTAGTGGGTACCAGGAGTGGTAAAAATAGAAAGGTTGAAACTTAAAGTTTGCCTTAGTAGTGAATTTTCTCCTGAAAGATTTATGTTAAACTGTGTGTGTCGTTATACATTTATTATTATCCCAGTGTAATTTATGCCACTGTGGTTTTAAAATTTTTCCCTCTAACTTTACAGAACTGCATATTTTCAAATTGCATTTCTAGTGTAGATCTTAGACCTTACAAAAAATCCTTGTGTTAAAAAAGTGATTTATACTCTTGTTTTGAAATACAATCTCAAAGAGAACTGTTTAGTCATCTATGAATCAGTTTGGAATTAATGCTTGAAGAATTTTCTCAAATAATACTCTACAGTTTATCCTCATGGGGGAATATGATATATGAGATGTTTGGTTACTTTTGGGAGACTTGTTATATATTGTGAAAAATCAGATCTTAAAGAAAATCCTTCAGAAGTAAGTACTACTCACAACCCCAAATTATTGTGTGCCTATTTAACAAGACCAATGCAACGTGAGTGGTATGTGATGCTTGAGAACAAATACGTGTGATAAATATACAGGGTGAGTAGCTCTTACATGATCATTTTGAAGTGGGTTGAAGAGAAAAAGAACTTGTACAGCAGAAAATATACCCCTATGTTCCTAGCGGCGTTATTTACAAAAGCCAAAATCTGGAAGCAACCCCAATGCCCAACAATAGACGAATGGCTAAAAAGGCTGTGGCACATTCATACAATGGAATACTACATGGTTGTAAAAAAGAAGGAACTTTTACATTTGCAACAGCAAGGGTGGACCTGGAGATTATCATACTAAGTGAAATAGGCCAGAAAGAGATAGGTAAATACCATATGATCTCACTTGTATGTAGAATCTACTGAACAAAATAGAAGCAGAGACATGAATAAATGAAGCAGACTGACAGCTGTCAGAAGGGAAGGGGATGGGGAAGATTGGATGAAAGAAGGTGAAGAGATTAGCCAAAGAGCAGAGCATACACGCGTAGCCCATAGACACACAACGACAACGTGGTGTTGGCCAGAGTCTGGGCTGAGCGGAGGGGGGGGGGTATAGGGGGGCGGAGAGGGTGGTGCCCGGTGGAGGTGGGGAAAGGGGGGAAATGTCCATCTGTAATAGTGTCAACAAGAAAATAAAAGGGAAAATAGTGAGCTCTGTAGTAGATGCCTTTTGTGCTCAGACCGTATCTCCTTGGCACACGCTGCTGATGGCAGGGACGGAAACAAACACTGCAGTATCCTTGCCCTTTGAGGGCAGGGTAAGGAGTAGACTGCTCTACCGCTTGTTCTACATTGCTCTCCGACGTTCCCGAGTGGCTCAGCGACAACACATTTGACAAAGCAATCTGCACTGGCTTCCTTCCCAGCCTGATTTCACTTCCATTTTCCTATCGGGGCTTCCTGGGATCACCGTCTAAACAAATTACTTGCACATGAACCCTTGATGCAGGGTCTGCTTTAATGGATCCCTGAATTAGATAAATTCCTTGGAATAAGTCAATGAGGAAATGAAATTAGCAACTAGTTTAGATTGATCACCCCATCAATTCCCAAATCCTTGAGTTTGATGCAGCTTTCCTAGGACTGTTATGTTCTGCTGTCTTTTACATAATAAGTTAAAAATACAAACTATCCAATTTTATAGATCTCTCCGCAAAGTGCAAAATGCTTGAAAGCAAATCCCCATGGCTGAAAGTGTATAGTCTTGATATAAAAAAATTATACACATAATAAAAAAGTGAATAATTTTGAACTAACTCAAAGCTTCTCCATAACACCATCTTTTATGGCTTAATGTTGACAAATGAAAAGGCTATTCCATAGGCCAGCTGTCTACATCTATAAAATGGACTATTCAACAGTTTGGGAAGGGATTTTTTTTTTTTTACAAATGAAACAGGCCCACTTGAACACAGTTTGTTCAAAAGTCACTAGTAACCTTTGGCATTTCATCTGAATTTCTATATGCTTACCACTGGGACTACATTAATATTTGAACATCACACTAGCAAAATACAGGTGCATCAAAACAATGGAAAGAGAAGATATAAGAACTCTCTTCTACTCTATCCAAATAAAGCATCAAGATAATGCTGAGGAATATAGATATATCTGTGTACTTTAAAAATATACAACAGACAAATGAGATGCATTTCTAGAAATGGCAGTGATTACTGCATATCCTGAGTACAACCATTCATTCCCATGTTTGAATCTAAATGCCCTGTCCTTTTACCATTATGTTGCATCATTTACCACTGGAAAATATGTTGTATTATTCAGATGTCAGTACAGGTGTATTTTACTTATGTGAATGCTCATAGCTGTATTCATTATAATGAAAATTGTACATAACCCAAATGTTCATCAATAGGTAAAGGTGAATAAATAAAAAAAATAATGGTATATACCTGCAATGAAATCCTACACAATAGAAAAGAACCATATGGATGAATCTCAAAAACATACATCTACTGATGGGCACCTCGGCTGTTTCCAAAACTTAGCTATTATAAATTGTACAGCTATGAGCAGAGAATGCATATATCCTTTCTTATTGGTGTTTCTGTTTTCTTGGGATATATTCCTAGAATTGGGATCACTGAGTCAAACGGGAGTTCCACTTTTAGTTTTTTTTTTTTGAGGAAACCCCATTCTATTCTCCACAGTGGTCACACCAGTCTGCATTCCCACCAGCAGTGCACTAGGGTTCCTTTTTCTCCACATCCAATTACAGTTGACATTCAACATTATTTTGTATTGGTTTCAGCTGTACAGTATAGTGGTTAGACATTCGTATACTTTACAAAGTGTTCCCCCTAATATTTCCAGTACCCATCTGCCACCATACATAGTTATTACAATGTTATTGACTATATTTCCAATAGTTATTACAATGTTATTGACTATATTTCCAATGCTGTACTTTATACCCCCATGGTATTTTATAACTACCAATCTGTACTTCTTAATCCCTTCACCTTTTGTACTCAGTTCCTCAAATTTCTTATCCTCAACTTTTATTTCTCTGATGATTAGTGACATTGAGTGTATTTTCATATAGCTATTGGCTATCTGTATATCTTCTTCGTAGAAGTGACTATTCAAGTCCTCTGCCCATTTTTTAATGGGATTGTTTGCTTTTCTGGTGTTGCATTCTATGAGTTCTTTATAAATATTGGCTATTAAGCCCTTATCAGATGTATCAGTGGTGAATATCTTTTCCCAGTCAGTAGGTAGAAAGGGACCACTTTGAGTATACCTGATCTAAAGACAAAAGGTATTCCAAAGCAAGGCTAGACTTTCATAATTATTCTGAAAATTGTTCTCTTTTCATGGTCAGTTTTATAGTACCGAGGACTTATTCAAGAGAGATCTGAATTTGCTCCTTGCTCATATTTCGTCAGTTTTCAATGAGCACTCTTTTGACTTTGTTGATGAGAGGATGTGATTGAACTTTTAAAAACTGATCCTGGTCCATTACTATTTCTTTCTTTTTAAAATTAAATTTTTGGAGTGACATTGGTTCATAGGTTTCAAGTATACATTTCTATGATACATCATCTGTATATTACATTGTGTAACCACTATCCAAAATCAAATAATCTCTCATTACCATAAATTTGGACCCTTATACTCTTTCCTACCTCTCCACCATCTTCCCTCTAGTACCCATCATACTGTTGTTTATGAGTTTCAGTTTTATATCCCACACATTTTGATCATATGGTTGTTAGCTTTTTCTGACTGGCATTTCACTTAGCATAATATTCTCAATGTCCATGTATGTTGTCACCAATGTCATATTTAATCTTTTCTTATGGCTGAGCAGTAGTAGTATTCCATAGTATATATGTACCACATCTTCTTCATCTAATACTCTAGCCAAAGACACGTTGGTTGTCTGAATGTCTTGGCCACTGTGAATAATGATGCAATGCACAGAGGGATGCATATATCTTTGCAAATAAGTTTTTCGAGTTTTTCAGGTGGATACCCAGAAGAGGGATTGCTGGGTCATACAGTAACTCTATTAATTTTATAAGGAACCACAATACTGTTTTCCATAGTGTTGTACCAGTTTACATTCCTACTAGCAGTGAATGAGAGTTCCTTTTTCTCCACAATCTTTCCAAAGCTTGTTATTACTTGTTGACAATAGCCATTCTAACAGGTGTGAGGTGGCATCTCCTTGTAGTTTTTTTCTGAATATATTTTTATTGATTTTTAGAGGGAGACGGAGAAAGAGATAGAATCATCAATGGTGAGAGAGAATCATTAATTGCCTGCCTTCTGCAGGTCGCCAACCTGGAATATGCCCTGACTTGGAATCAAACAGTGACCTCCTGGTTCATAGGGCAACGCTCAACCCCTGGGCCATGCTGGAAAGGCTCACTGTAGTTTTTGATTTCCCTAAGAGCTAGTTCAGTTGGCCATCTTTTCATGTGTCTGTTGGCCCTTTGCATGTCTTCTTGGGAGAAGTGTCTGTTCAAGTCCTTTGCCCATTTTTTAAATGTACTGTTTGTTTAGCATTGAGTTGTATGATTTCTTTTCTTTTCTTTTACCTTAAATTTAATTAGCACATGTGATTGATGGTTACTATATTGGACAGTACAGTTCAGTGATGAAGAGCCAATGAGGGTTTCCCAGAGATAGGAGAGCCAGTGTCTATGCAGTCTACATTCTCAGTCCTCAGGTATCAGGATTTTCTCCTGTGAGTCTTCCGTTGATTATTTAGGAAGTTTTTCTGTATTTTAATTGTAATTCCAGTTTGTTCCTGGGATCATGTCTATGCAGTATCCACTTATTCTGCCACCATTTATCTCTATATGATTTCTTCATATATTTTGGATATTAACCCTTTGCCAGATCTGTTGTTTGCCCATATTATATCCCAGTGGTTAGTTGCCTTTTTGTTTTTTGTTCGTTTCTTTTGCTGTCTAGAAGCTTTTTAGTTTGATATAGGCCCATTCGTTTATTCTTGCCTTTACTTCCTTGTCTTTGAGGTCAAATTCATAAAATCTTCTCCACAACCGAGGCCCATGAGTTCAGTTTCTATGTTTTCTTCTATGTAATTTATTGTTTCAGAACTTACATTTAGGTCTTTGATCCCTTTTGAATTAATTTTTGTACATGGGGACAAACTGTAATCTAGCTTCATTCTTTTACCATTTTTTTTCTTAAATTCTGTGTGTCATCTGTAGGCATGTACAGGGTCCTCTTTTTTAATTATTCACTCAGTTTTTTATTTATTTTTGTTGATTTCAGAGAGGAAGTGAGAGGGAGAGAGAGAGAGAAACATCAATGATGAGAGAGAATCATTGCTCAGCTGCCTCCTGAACGTCCCCTACTGGGAATCGAGCCCGCAACCCAGGCATGTGTCCTTGATGTACAGGTTCCTCTTGTCCTGCAGTCACACTATGAGAACTCATTGTCTAAACCCTTTCAGATGGAAGTTAATAGTTTTGTGATCCCAAAAATATGCAATTAGTGAGTTTCACTGTACTGACATTTTTAATGTCAATATTACCAACAGCAGATGGGAGATGTCTGCACTGGGTGTCTGTTTCCAATTAAGATCTTTAATTTATGAAAAATGAATACATTTCAATCATGCCTGCCTTGAATTCAGTGTATGCTTGGTTGATCAACAATAAAAGATGCTAGGGATGTTTTGGTATGTCATGAGAGACTGAGTCAGACCACAGAAAGAGGTCTCACTATTTTCATCGTTCCTTAAATACTTACATTAAATAATAAAAATCAGAAAAAGGTAACAAATGAGCTTTACAGTTGTCTGTGAAAATTTGGAAAACAGAAATGGGAAAAAGCATATATAGGCATCACCACCCTAACAAAATACCTGTTAGCATTTAGGTATTTAAACTATGAAGAGAATCATTTAGATTAGTATCATTATAAATTGGTTCCTGAAATTTTACCTAATATATTCTAAGCTTTATTTTCCTGTTTTTATATAGTCTGTTCCAGTTATTTGTTGCTGCATAACAAATCATCCCAAAATTTAGTGGCTTAAAATAAGAAGAGTAATTTGAATCAATAATGTGCAGTTTTGGCAGGGTTTGGCAGGAACAGCTCAACTTTGGTCTTCTTGGCATTAACTGGTTAATTTTAAATGCTGGGGACTGGAATAATCTAACTTGCTCACTTGTATGTCCCTTGGATGATGCTGACTGTTGGCTGTTTATCAGCAGAAACACCACATGTGACTTCTCCATGTTGCTTGGTTTTCCTAAAAACATGGTAGCTGGATTCTCAAGTAAGCTCCCCATGACAGCGAGCCAGATGAAAGCTGTGTTGCTTTTTATTATGATCTAACTTCAGAAGTCATAGAGCATGAGTTTCACCACTTTCAATTTATTAAAAATGAGTGTCTAAGGCCAGCTTAACCATTTCACCTACAGTTACACATTTAGGTAATTCTCATCCTTAGATTGTGATTGACACAGTTTCATTTAAATAGTTTCCAAAAGAAAATTTTTGTTACTTCTAGGAAAATAAAGGTACTTTGATTTTGAAAGATCTAACCATAACTTAATTGAAATAAGATCCTTTTTACGAGCTATGGCTGCTTTAATAGGTGATAACCTTAGGATGAGATGGGATAGCAGATGGATATTCCTCTCTTTAAACCCTCAAGAAAACAATGCATCCAGAACTGTAAATTCACACTATGAGTCATAACATTTTCTGATTTAAGACTAACTGCCAAGGCCAATGCTCCAAGCTTATTTGGAATAGGAAAGCCAATATGCCACATAGGAATGGGAGGGTCAAATGCTGGTGACAATACAGTTAGGGTCTCTCAAGGGTGAGTGAGAACCCAAGAAAATATTTCTTCAGGGTCCCTACCTATATAAACAATTTGATTTAAGAATGTATGACAAAATTCCTACACCTGTTTAATGATGCACATTTAGAATTATTAATAAAGGAAAAGCATTTGTATATATATTTTTATTGCCCAGTCAAAAAACATAAATATTCTTTGTGGTATCTAGGCACCATCTCTTCTTTTTATAAATAAATCTTTATTGTTCATATTATAATTTTTCCTCTTTTTCCTCCCATAGCTCCCCTCTACCCAGTTCCCACCCTACCCTCTGCCCTTGCCCCTTCCACTGTCCACATCCATAGGTGTACCATTTTTGTCCAGTCTCTTTCCACACCCCCCACACCTCTTCCCCCCCCCCCGAGGATTGTCAGTCCACTCCCTTTCTATGCCCCTGATTGTATTATGTTCACCAGTTTATTTGGTTCATCAGATTTTTTATTCACTTGATTTTTACATTCACTTGTTGATAGACATGTATTTGTTGTTCATAATTTTTATCTTTACTGTTTTCTTCTTCTTCCTCTTCTTAAAGAATACCTTTCAGCATTTCATACAATACTGGTTTGGTGTTGATTAACTCCTTTAGCTTTTTCTTATCTGTGAACCTCTTTATCTGACCTTCAATTCTAAATGACAGCTTTGTTGGGTAGAGTAATCTTGGTTGTAAGTTCTTGCTATTCATCACTTTGAATATTTCTTTCCACTCCCATCTGGCCTGCATAGTTTCTGTTGAGAAATCAGCTGACAATTATATGGATGCTCCCTTGTAGGTAACTAACTGTTTCTCTCTTGCTGCTTTTAATACTCTCTCTTTGTCTTTTGCTCTTGGCATTTTAATTATGATGTGTTTTGGTGTGGTCCTCCTTTAGATTCCTCTTGTTTGGTGTTATGTGCACTTCCTGGACTTGGAAGTCTATTTCTTTCACCAGATGTGGGAAATTTTCAGTCATTATTTCTTCCAATAGGTTTTCAGTATCTTGCTCTCTCTCTTCTTCTGGCACCCCCATAATTCTGATGTTGGTATGCTTGAAGTTGTCCCAGAGGTTCCTTAAACTATCTTCACATTTTTGGATTCTTTTTTCTTTTCCAGTGGAGTGTTTTTGCTTCTTCGTATTTCAAATTTTGACTTGATTCTTATGGTCCTCTAGTTTGCTGTTAGGTTTCCGTATAATATTTTTTATTTCAGTCACTGTATGTTTTATTTCTAGTTGGTCCTTTTTCATCTCTAGTTGGTCCTTTTTCATCTCCTCTTGGGTCTCACTAAATTTATCCATCTTTTCTAGGAAATTCTTGAAAAACCTTATAACCGTGGTTTTGAGCTCTATATCCAGTGGTTTGCTTTTCTCCATTTCTTTCATTCATGACATGTTTCTTTGTCTATGCATTTTGGCTGCTTCTCTGTGTTGGTAGAGTTGTTTTCTGTGGTAGATGTCCTATAGGGCCCAGTGGTCCAGCCTCCCCATTCACCTGAGGTGGACACTCTTAGTGCACCCCTTTGTGGGCTGTGTGCACAGTCTTGTTGTAGTTAAGCCTTGATTTTTGTTGGTATCACTAGGAGGAATTGACCTCCAGGCGAATTGGCTGTGAGAATCAGCTATATCTAAGCTGGGAGAAATTCTGTGCTGGAGACACCCTTATGAGAAAAGACTTGCCTCAGTGGGGCTTTGATGCTCACTGAGTCTGCCTCATGAGTATGTCCCTTATGGATCTGAGGAGTTGTAATATGGATGGTCCCACTCTGGCCCCTGGGTACAAAGGCTATTAGTCTCCAAGGAGGTGCTAATTTAGCCTCTGCCTGAGGCAACCCAGAAGGAGCTATGGAGACATCTGCAGATTCCTCTTCTTTGTTTGGAATTTGGAGGTGCCCAGATGAGGTCCAGCTGTGAAGCAATGCCAGCTGCTTCAGGACCTTGGGCCTTATTTTGAATGTTCTGGGTCTCATTGACTCAGCTGCAGTTTGTTAGGTAAGTTTAGAATTCAAAGGACCAGGCCATTCATATGCAAAAGCCTCTGCACTCAGCTTGGATGGGGCAAAGTCTCAGAGTAAAGCAAAGAGCAATGACTTAGTGGGGTGGGATCTTAGGGTGGAGTGAACAGCAATGTCTTCCAATCAGCCCTGCCCAAAGAGGCCCCTGGGATCTCAGTGTTCCACGGTAATTGCTGCAAGCACCTCTGAGGGAAAGCCGCCCTTGAGCTTCACCCAATACCAGACAGTCCATTTTCTCCCCGTATGATTCTGGGTCCCCAGAGTCTTGCGCGGAACTGGAGTTCAGAGCAGTTGGGAGCTTTTGTCTCTCTCCCAATTGAGAAAGCCAGCCACAAACTAATTGCCAGCCCTCTCTGCACATGCGCCTCTGTACCTCTGTTTTCACAGCTCCTGTGAGTCTCAGTGTGCTTTTCTCTTTCCTTCTAATTGTAGTGTTTCTACTCAGCCAGCCTTCCTGTGGTTCTGGACGATGTCTGTTTTGCCTTTTAGTTGTAGTTTTGAAATTGTTGTCTGAGGCAGCAGTTCAGGTGTTGACCTATGCCGCCATTTTGGTTTCACCTTGGCACCATCTCTTCTTGTTCAGACCCAGGAACCATATCTTCATGTTCTTTATAGTCAAATGTGTTATTCCTTGATAATTTTATAATTACTGCCAGGAGATAAAGCTACTAATCCTGCTT
>PVJN01030975.1:0-25215 GCA_004026805.1 Lasiurus borealis | reverse complement strand
AAAGGCCACGGATTACATGACTCCATGTAAATGAAATGTATGGAATAGGAAAATCCATGGAGACAGAAAGCAGATTGGTGATTGCCAGGGTTGGGGGTGTGGTGGGGGAGGGGTAGAGGGATGGGGAGTGACTGCCTAATGGGTACAGGGGTTTCTTTTGGAATTTGACAGAGGTGTCGACTGCACAACATTGTGAATGTATTTAATTGCCACTGTATTAATTGTCCACTTTCAGATGCTTACTTTTGCCTGACCAGTGTGGCTCAGTGGTTGAGCATCGACCCATGAACCAAGAGGTTGATTCCTGGCTAGGTCACATGCCTAGATTGCAGGTTTGATCCCCACAGTGGGGGATGTGCAGGAAGCAGCCTGTCAATGTTTCTCTCTCTCTCTCCCTCTCTTTTCCTCTCTCTCTAAAAATCAATAAAACTCATGATTTCCTCTTAATTAGTACTGAATAAGTGAATAACAATGATGACAGCTACCTTTTTTTGAGCACTTCTTATATGTCAGCAGCATTCCAACTGTTTACACATATAACTCACTGTCCCCCCTTGAGGAAAGGGCTAGTCACATCCCATTTTACAGATGTGGAAGCTGAGGTTACACAAAGTTGACTTTTCTGAGGTCAATGAGGTCAAAAAGGGAGGCGGGGCCTAAGATTCAATCCCAGCGTGCCTGAACCATCACCCCAGACAGAGAAGCTCTTCACAAGGTCTGGCTGCCTCCCAAATGCTAAGTGCTATGGAGGGTCTGGGCTACAGGCAGAGGCCCAGGTTGGAAGCCGGTTTTAGAGCCAAGCAAAAGTGATGCAAGTCCGGTTCGGCCACGTACTGTGACCTTAAGAAAGTGATCAAACTTCCCCGAGTTGCCTCCGTTTCCTCACCTGTAAAATGGGGGCAGCCATGTATCCACTTCCCAAAGCTGCTGCAAGGACTCAGTTTGTTCTGTCACATGCCAGCCTCCTGAGGGGTGACTAAGAAGCATCTCTCTTTCACGCATTCAGAAGCAGGGTCCGAGTGCTTCCTGAGATGCTTAGGCCCTGGGCTTGGTCCTTTCTGTCTATACGGCCTCCTCCCTCCTCCATGTGCAATTTGGGGCACGGATCTTTTACCCCAACGGCTAAGTTTTCCCTAAGGCAGTGGTTCTCAACCTTCCTAATGCCGGGACCCTTTAATACAGTTAGTTCCTCATGTTGTGGTGACCCCCAACCATAAAATTATTTTCTTTGCTACTTCCTAACAGTAATTTTGCTACTGTTGTGAATCGTAATGTAAATATCTGTGTTTTCTGATAGTCTTAGGTGACCCCTGTGATGGGGGGTGATGGACCCCCGAAGGGGTCTCGACCCACAGGTTGAGAACCGCTGCCCTAAGGGATGTTCCTGTGAGAAGTTAGAAGAGAAGTGAAAAGGAAGACTGCTTTCTTTGGGTGTCTTCTAACTCTCCATCCAACCCAGCATTATATGTCTGTAGAGTCTGATGGTGGGGGGCAGGGGAGGGCGGGGGGGCGGGATGAGGTGGGTTCTGTGGGTCGTAGCCAGGGGCGTTAATTCATCTGAGCGGGCGGTGCCGGGGCCCCTGGGGACCGCTGGGACCCGTGCCTCCCCGCACAGCCTGTCCCCAGAAGCAGCCTGCCCGGTGGCCAGCACCGCCGTCAGCTCACTGAACTGCTGTGTTCAGACTGACATCCTCGGGGGCAAAAATGAAAAACCAGGGGTGTGTGGCAGGGAGAGAACATTATCTTTTTATGTAAATGTGAGAACACAGGAGCCCTATCCCCCGCGTTCCAGCTCTCTAAGTTGTTATTATTATCAAAACAGGGAAACAGGCACAACGCTTCTTTTGAGGGCCGCGCCGCCCAGCCTCTCTGGGGGCGGCGCACAGAAAGGCGGCTTCCTAAGGTGACTCCCTTTTACCAGGAGCAGAAATGGCAGCCTGATGGCTCCGCCAGGACTCGGGGCTGCCTGGCTCTGCGGCCTCTCGCCCACCTCTCCTTTGATTTTCTGAGTTTCCATTAAGCTAAGAGTGGGTTCACAGCCGGGGTGATTTTCCAGGCAGTGGGCTTTGAAAAGACCTTGCCCCCTGCCCTGTCTAAATCCTGGCCCCCTGATAGCCCCTGAGAGGAAGAACAGGCTGGTGGGAATCCAGGGCCCCTCCTCAGCTACTGGGGTCAAGGGCATCCTCTGGGAATGGGGGACAAGGGCCGGCTATCTTGTCCTGATCTCTCACGGCAGTGTCCACGTGTAAATATTTCTGTGAACAGGCAGCATCCTAAATCCCATGATACCGTGCTGAAGAACGAAAAAATGCCTATGATTGGAGCTATAGTTCCCTATTTTGGGGTTGGGAGAGGGGAGGGTGGGGAGCTGTTAGAAAGTTGAACATTTTGGTTCGTTTGCTTTAGGACTAAACACGTATAAATTGAAGAAGATACATTTTATTACACAAATAATTGCTGAGAGCCTACTCTGTCTGTGTGAGGAACCAGCTGGTTCTCCATCTAAGTCCTTCCTCTCTATCTGGAAAGTTCTCTGATCCTACCATTTTGCCATGGAATATCTCTTTAAGGGAAGGGAAATTACATGGACTAATTACAGTTATGAGTCATAGAGAGGGCGCACTGTCTTATGTGTGTGTTTCCACATCTGCTATAATGTAAGCTCTATCAGTTAGGGTGATGAGGAGCCATGGAGGAGCATAGAGCTGGGCAGGAGCAACATTTTAAACTAGGAATCAACCCAGGTCTCAGCTTGAAGCTCTCTGATACCTTCCCAACAGCATGTTAGAGTCTTATCTCGTTTCTCAGACCCCCTGACCCCCTGGGGGGCTTGAACTCCCCATGGGTCCTGGAAAGAGAGGGCAGGAGTAGGTAAGGAAGTTTTTTGGCTCTGGCCTGCTGGGGCAGACAAAAAGTTAGCTCATCTTCCAGCTCCCCACCCAGCAAGAGTGACTGAGAGCACAGGAGTGAGGTGCCACGCAGGAACACTGAGGGCAGAGTATCTCCACCACCACTGGCATTTACTCTGCAATTCTGGGCATGCTACGTGCTCTGAGCCTCAGCTCTTCACCTGGAAATGCAGCTGGGATGCCCGCTGAATGATGGCTCAAGAAGGCAGGGGTGTGCGGCCTGGCAGAGTGCGTGGCACAGAACAGCGGCTCAATAATTCCATGAGAGCCCAAACCGGTTTAGCTCAGTGTGGATAGAGAGAGCATTGGCCTGCAGACTGAAAGTTCCCAAGTTCGATTCCGGTCAAGGGCATGTATCTTGGTTGCGGGCACATCCCTAGTAGGGCGCGTGCAGGAGGCGGCTGATCGATGTCTCTCTCTCATCGATGTTTCTAACTCTCTATCCCTCTTCTTTCCTCTCTGTAAAAAAATCAATAAAATATATATTTAAATAATAATAATAATAATAATAATTCCATGAGAGCCCAGAATGTGTAAAACGTCACAGAAATGCTACCCATTTTATGGAGAAGGAAACTGAGGCTGAGAGAAAGGAACCAGTTTGCTAGTGGTCTCAGAGCCAGGAGCCATGAGAACAGGGGTGACTTTGTCAATTTCCAGGTAAAAAAAAAAAATCAATAAAATGAAAATAAAGTAAAATAAAATAGAAAGTTTCCACGAGCCCTCTGTCCATGGGCCCTGGGCACTGTGCCCGAAGGAGAACTGGACCCGGCCAGAAGCCACTCACTCACCTGGTCCTCCTCGGCCCTGATGTCGGGCATGGTGCTGACGCACAGGCTGACCGCCGTGGTGGCCACGAAGAGGATGGACAGGCAAGCGAAGACCTTGCCGGGCAGCCCGGACTGCGGGTTTTCCACCATCTCCCGCAGCCAGTTCATGCAGAGCCCGCAGCGCGAGGGGTCCACGGCCGGGCGGCCCGCCTCCCGCTGGCGCTGCAGGGCCTCCTCCTCCCGGCGCAGCTCGGCCCGCTCCTCCAGCTTCCGGCGCAGCTCCCGCAGGCAGCACTTCTCCAGGTTGGCCTCCTCGATGCCCCAGTAGGCCAGCTCCTCCTGGAAGGACAGCACGCACATCTCGCGCAGGAGGGCCAGCTTGCCGGCCGCCAGGAAGCTCACGATCATGCCGAAGGCGCCGGGGCTCCGGTCGAAGAAGAACTCCTGGTTGTCCTCGTCGTAGTCGTCGCAGAGCTGCGCGATCTCCTCCCGGCTGCGGCAGAACTTGAGCTTGCTCAGGCGGCTCAGGGGAAACTCGTCCAGCGTGCTCCAGGGGAGCACGTACCGCCTGCCCCCCACGTTCACCAGGATCTCCTTCTTCAGGTCCGCCGTCGGGGAGGCGTCCAGCGCGCCCACCTTCCGGGCCCTGCGGTAGTAGAGGCCCTTGATGGACGACGGGGGCTCCACGGAGCCGGGCAAGAGCTGACTCAGAGGGCTGCAGGAGCCGCAGTGGTGGTGGCGGGGGTGCAGGCCCCTGACTCTGGAAGTGATGGGCATCGCTGTAGAGGTCCTGGCACCCACAGGGGCGAGAGAACAAGAAGGCGAGAGAAATCAGACACACGGCGGAGTCCTAGTTGGTTACAGACATTTTCTCGGGCGTCCTTTCCTGCCACTGTATCTGAATTTTTTTAATTCTTTTCGCCTTCCGTCTAACACAGATGTGTTGGGTTCACTGGGGATCTTTCCGTGAACAAAAGGAGACAATGCCATCCCTTCCTGATGAAGCGTATATTTATCTCTCGGAGAGATCTCCCTGGAATACACATTATACACGGACTGGGACTTGAGGAGCTGGGTCCGGAACTGGACAAGTCCGGAGCTGTGCCACGTCTAGGCTGTGTGGTCCTGGACATGTACCTTAACCTCTCTGATCTTAGCACCGTTCATTCCAGGACAAAACTTGCGTCAACCTTGCAAGGTACGGTTGGTAAAAACAGAGCGTTAAGTGTGTAAGAGGTTCTCAAGTTCACTGGCAGGTCTGGTCGCGGATGGCCTGCCACCACAGGTGGATTACTCAGGCGCTCTGAGCCCTTTGCTTCATTTACGCTGCCAGGGAAGTTTGAGTGCCCACCTCATGGGGCACCATGAGGGTTACATGCAATCATATACAGGAAGTGTATATTAAGAACAGTTCCAGATGCTTCGGACAAGCCAGGCACCTTGTACATGCTTCCCTATATTAACTCTCTCAACAACCCCATGAGGTTTTCATCACTATTTCCATTTTACACACAAAGAAACAGAGGCACAGAAGGGTATATGGAAGAAGGAATGTGACCATGGTTAATGTGGCATCTGACTCTCGGGAGAAGCTATACGATGTCACCTTGCCCCTCTTGCCTGCCTTCTCGTTTGGAGGGCTGTACACGCCATGGCGGTGCTCCTCCACGTATGCTGGGTGCTTGTCTCAGCTACTCCTGTTGTGTGACCTTGAGCCAGTTACTCCCCCTCTCTGGGCCTCCGTCTTGTCATCTGCAAAATGAGAGAGCACCTCTAGTGCTCTCTCCATTCCAGACCTACGTGGGCACTTGATTTAGAACAGAGTTTTAGATTTAGCCCATGCCTTTGTGAAGTCACCCCCATCATAGTTACTCTCAGCATCCTGCAACCGTTTCCTATTCTTTTTCATCGCGTCTATAACCTTACATTCCAAGATGCACTCCAATCAAGAGAAACACCCGGCCGCTGAATGGAAATAAAAGTTCCTCTCAGTTTCAGAGCCAGTTGGATCCCGGCAGACGGCGAAGAGTTGAATCACAGCCTATGCATCTCACACTTGCTCCCCACACCACATTAGGTTATCCTGCATGCATTACTTCGTTTACAACGTATGGCCGGAGGGAGATGGGCAGCCTGCAGAGAGAAGAGTATTCTGAAATCCAGGCAGCCCTTCCCCGGTGCTTTTATTTCCCTGTGGCAAAAACCGAGCCCCAGAGAGCTGAAGTGACTCATCCAAGGTCACCCAACGAATCCAAACCCAGCCCAGGACTCTACCTCTCAACCCGGGGCTCTTTCTAGAACCCCCAAAACTGCACTTTCTGCATTCACGGCACAACCCCAACTTCGCAATCCACTGCTCCCCGAAACAGCCGGCACACAGACCTCCTTCCAGAGCATGGGAAAGGTGGTCACTCCAACAGCACTCCGGCCAAGGATGTCTCAAAGTCCCATCAACGCCCACCCCTGCAGCAAACAACAACTTCCTCCCCCGAAGTTTAACTCACCCTCCGGTCTCGGGGAGCCGGTTCCCAGCTGTTTCTCTGCCCAGCAAGAGGAGCCCATGTCTCGATGTCCCGGGAAGAGACCGGCTCGTGGTGGAAATGAAGGGAAAGAAAAGAAAATCCCAAACACGGCAGTTTCTGGCAGAGTTAGTTTTCAACCTTCTTGCCTCGTCTCTTCCAGAAACCCGAAGTCCGTTCATTCTGCATCTCTCTCTCTCTCCCCCCCCCCGCCCCCGGCAGCCGCAGAACAGCCCTGGGGGCGTAGGGTGGGGATGTTCAGAGGACGCAGAAGCCCCTCGCCCCAGGAGAGGTGGAAGTCAGAGGGGCTGTGCTGTGAGGGGGCTGGTCCGGCTGTCCTGCTTCAGCTGCGGGCTCTGCCCTCCGGGTCCCACCGGGCAGCCGGTGTGGTCCTGCCGGGGGCGGGGGGCGGGGGTGGGGAAGGGGAAGGGCTTAGGAATAATCTCTCCATCAGCCGGGCAGCAGGCTGGAGCAGCCGCAGCTGCTGCTCTGCCAACTGCCTGGAAAGCTAGGAGGGCCGTCCTCCCTCCCCTCCGAGGAGGAGCGTAACTCGCAGGGAGCAGAGGATGTGGGGCCGAGGCATCTGCAGCTACCTGTCCCTGGCCCCCTGGAGGCTCCCTGGGGTGGGGGTGGGGCTGGCCGCCAGTGATGGGCAGGTGCTCAGTTTAGAAGCAGCGGGAGGAACTTTTTGCTGCTTTGAACCAGCCCAAGTCTGGGACAGGTTCAGAGGAGCCAGCCTCCCACCGCTGGGAGTTCAGGAGGATGCGTGACGGACCGGGAAGAGGTGTGAGCCTGGAATCACATACAGGCTCCAGTGTGAATGGCTGGGTGATCTTGGGCAGGTGACTTAATACCTCTGAGCCTCATCTTATTGTTTGCAAAAACTATGAGAATGAGAGGGGGTCGGGGAGGGTCCCTCAGAAGCACGCAGCAGGCGCCTCTGTGGGTTTGGCGGGTGTGCTTGTGGCGAGGAGGAAGAGGAACGGTCTCCAGGGTCTGGGTCCTCGCCTCGGCTCTGCACCACTTTGCTGTGTGTCCTTGGCCCGTCACTGTACTTTTCTGGGCCTCAGTTTTCTCACTGGTCAAGTGAGGACAGTCAAAGACGTGATGGATGAAATGGCAAAACCATCTTCTCATGGAGGTGCTCACTGTGCAGTGGCTCTTCTTAATTTTCTTAAGAGGTTCTGAGGCCCAGACTCTTGGCTTCCAGAGGTAAGTTATCATTATTAGCTTTGCTTTGTGCCCAAGGTCTGGAGGCCTAGGGAAAAGGCCTGCTCAGGGTCACCTTGCTGGTTGGAATCTGTCCTTAAAGAGGCTCTGAGTTCTGATGCAGGGACCCGGGAGGAAATGCTGAGCTGGAGCCTGCCGGGGTCTACTGGAGAGGGTAACAGGAGCTGCTGGCCTCACTGGGCAACCTGGGACCTGGGTTATCGGGACAAACCCACACGCGATCGGAGAAGCTGATTGAATGGAGGTGGTCTTGGGCGGTGGTTCCTTGAAACCTGAGGGCTGTGCAACAGTGATTGAGGGACTGGGATGGAGGATGACAAAAGGGAGGACGCAGGCACGAGACGCCCTGCCTCCCTGTGTCGGCTCCACTCTGATCAGTTTCCCATAGGAGGTCCATCAGTGTAACCCAAACACTAGTAAACGCTGTGGCCCAGGCTCCACACGCAGCCCTTTCAGAGACCCCAGCGCACCTGTTAGTAAGGGAGCCACCCTTCCTCCTCCCCCTGACACCCCAATTTTCTCAGCACCCACAGCTGTGAAAACATTGACCGGACTCCAAAATGATCTTTCCAGCTCCTGCTGTTCCCCACGCCCTCTCTGGCCTCCCACATTTCTCAGCTCTTTGCTGTTTATCTCGACTTAACCTCTGGCTAAATCTCCTCCAACCTGTGCATGGGCTCAAATCAAGAATTTACCACTTCCTGGCTGGGTGACCTTCAGCAAATTTCTTAACCTTTCTGTGTCCCAGTTCCCTCGTTTGTGAAATGAAGATGATAGACTGTACCTATTGATTTGTTATGAGTATTAAACGTTTCAATCAATTTGTATTTACAAGGTGATTAGAAGAGTGTCTGGGATGAAGCAAGTCCAGATTGATTGCTTTGCTGCTATTATGAATATTCATTATAACAAATGTAAGTCACACAAGAAAGATTTCGTTTGAAGAAAGGAGTCTACTGTTTTTAAAAAAAGTGTTTTAAGCTCCTGATAACTCAGTGAGGAACTGAGACCCCGAGGAGGGTGGAGAAGTGTCTGAGCTCTCGCGGCCAGTCCATGGCAGGGCCAGGCTTGGGTAGGACTCACAGTCCAGTGCTCTTTCCCCAGCTCCAATGCCTTCTGTTAGCACTGTCACTTTGTCCAGCTGAAGGACCTTTGACGTTAGCCTGGGGTCCAGACCCATCAGTTTCTAAGCCAAGCATCCACTGAGTCCTTCCACAGGGTTTGGTAAAGCTCCAGTCACCTTTAAGCTTAAGGCCACTGCCTTCTGGTGTTCCTCCCTTTTGTCTGCACTTGACCTCATCTAACCAGGGAGAGGAGCCCAGCCTCTGGCCCTTCCCAGCATCCTGCGAGTCTGGGATACAGGCCAGCCCAGGCCAGCCCATCCTTGCTCTCTCCTGAGGACTGCTGCTTGCATTTCTGATAAAGGGCTGGGCCACGGTGACCATGTACGAGTTTCCTAAGACTGTTGTAACAAAACACACAGATGTGTTATATCGCAGTTCTGGAGGTCAGCAGTCCAAAATGGGTCTGGTGGGGCTAAAATCAAAGTGTTGTGAAGGCTGCATTTCTCTCATGGAGGCTCCAGGGCAGGATCCATTTCCAGCTCTTAGGGGCCACTCGCATTCTCTGGCTTGTGGCTGCATTGCTCTAACTTCTGCTTCTGTCCTCCCTCTCCTTCTCTGACCCTCTTGCCTCTCTCATAAGAACCCTTACATTGTGATTGCATTGAACCCACTGGATTATCCAGGATAATCTCTGAATTGTAAAATCCTTAATTTAATCACATCTGCAAAGTTCCTTTTGCCATGTCAGTAATATTTGCAGGTCCCAGAGATTAAGATTTGGACACTTTTTTTTAGCCCAATGAGATCCATTTTAGTCTCCAGAATTGTTAAATAATAAATTTGTGCTGTTTTAAGCTAATTTGTGCTATTTATTATGGCAGCAAGACAAGTTATGACTGGGTGTGGGGCAGGCAGGTCACGCATCATCCGTCAGAGATGCTTGCAATTTGTTGAGGAGAAAGTCCCGCCTTGTCTATATAGTCAGGCCTCCAACACATGCTTTTAGAAGTTAGGATCCATCCATGCATCCAACAGACATTTATTGGGCATCCACTCTGCTGTGGCTGTTGCTCACTAGCTGTGTGACCTTGGGCAAGTCACCCTCCTCTGTCTGCCTCAGGAACAATGAAGCAATGATAGTCCTTATTGTAAGGAGTAAATGAGTTAATGCGGGGAAAGTAAATGATTTCAGTGCCTGGCACCTGGTAAATGCTCAATTAGAAATTACTTTATTAAAAAATAAAATAAGATGAATCACTGTTTCCAGCATCACTGTCATTTATTATTATAGGAGCTCAAGCCTCTTGGTAATGGAGAAGAGCTGGAGTAGATCCCAGGGTGCTGTGAGGGAGTAGAGGAGGCAGTAAAGGATGCTGTGCTGTTAAATGACAGCAATTGGCTTTCTGAGGAAGAAAAAAGTCCTGATGGTAGTGTTTGCCAATTACTGTGGTGTAAATACCCCTACCACAACCAGTTTTGTGCTAACAGCATAACGTCCCTGAACGCTGAGCAGGGAAGAGGTGCTAATGATTGGCTCTGGCAAGCCTATGCCAGACAGCTCCACATATTACCGCACGCTGGGGAAGCCAGGGCAGTGCTCCCCCCTCCGGCAGGACCCTGTGTAAACCTGAGTGTGCGAGTAGTGGGTAGGGAAGCAAGGAGCAGAGATGCAGATGGAAATAAAAAATGCTAAGACCTGTGGACTTTACACTGGTCTGGGAGAGGCACTGGTGATTAAAGCCGTGGTTCTTCACCCTGGAACCTTCTAGCATCACCCTGGGAGCTTTTTTTTTTTTTTAAAAAAAAACACCTCTAATGACTGGACCACATTTAGATCAATGAAATTAGGTTTGGGGTTTGGGGACCCACACCTAGGATTGCTTTGAATTTCCCCAGGTGATTCTAACATGCAGCCGAGGTTGGCAATGGGTGTTTGGAGTCGGGAGTGACGTGACCAGGTATGCATTTTCCAGGGCTCACTTTAGCTCGTTCAGATATTGCCGGAGGCAGTGTCAATCGGCACAACGCTTTCCAAGGGCAATTTGGCACCATTGATCCACATATGATATGCAGATGACCCTGGTTCACAATCACATGTCTAGGAATTTATCCTGCAGACATGCTTGTGCGTGTGCACAGACATATGTGTAAAGATATTAATTGCAGCATTGTTTGTGATAGCAGCAGATTGGAAATGACTGAAATATGGTTGAATAAAGGCCGGTCATAAAGGAGAGAGAAAACTGCAGCTGTTAAAAAGGAGCAGGGCATCTATACATACTGATGTGGAAGGGCCAGCAAGATGTATGAAATTCAGGTGCAGAACTGATCACACTGAATGAACTGGTTTGTGTGAAAATAGACAGGAGGGGTGTGTGTGTGTGTGTGTGTGTGTGTGTGCGCATGTGGAGGGGGGTAGTACATTAAATATTTATTTCTGAAAACTGTAAAAAATGTAAAAAAAACAACTTATAAACTGTGCTTGCCTCTGGGGAGGGAAACTGAGGAGTTTGGGAAGGGGTAAGAGGGAGAGGGAAATTTCCTTTTCTCTATCATTTTATATTGTTTTAAAAATAACTGAGGCATGTATTGATTCAAAACTTTTTTTTTAAGTAAAATTAAAAGGCATCCTGGTGCCAGGGCAGAAGAGGAGCCAGCCTTGAAAGAAGAGATGAATTAGCAGAGCTGGCTGAAGGTGATATGGGCGCGGAGATGGCAGTGGTTTAGGGGGTGTGGGGAGGATGGGAATGAAGCCGAATAGACAGAAGGAATCCCCCGGAAGGTGCTAGACAAACCGCGTTGGTGGACCCTGCCCTGTCCTTAGTGTTTTAGACTTAACCACACCCCTTCAGGGAGATTCGGTTAGCAGCCATGGCCACCGAATCCTCGGGAGTGACCTGATTACAGTCCCTGGGCCCCTGGGGTCATTTAACATGAACTCATTGGGGAAACCAAGGCAGCTCAGTAATTTTTATGGATTGAAAGGAAAAGCACACTCGGATCATTTACCACCAAGAGTCTCAAAGTTAAGGGGCCTCCAGGAGCCAGGCAGATGATGCGAGATAGACTGGCGGGGGTTGTGGCAACATGGGGAGCCAGAACCCCTGAGTCACAAAGGAAAGTGGGTCCAATGTTGTGGCATCTTTTTTTTTCTTTTAATCTATTTTATTGATTTTTTACAGAGAGGAAGAGAGAGGGACAGAGAGTTAGAAACATCGATGAGAGAGAGACATCTATCAGCTGCCTCCTACACGCCCCCCACTGTGGATGTGCCCGCAACCAGGATACATGCTCTTGACCAGAATCGAACCTAGGATCCTTCAGTCCACAGGCCGAAACTCTATCCACTGAGCCAAACAGGTTTCGGCTAAAGTTGTGGCATCTTCACATTTTGAAAAAAGAGCTGATTTTATGCTAAGTCTCTCAAATTCTAAATGTTGCCAACTAATCAGAAATTTATCAAGCACCATAGGGCTGAACATGTGCATATTTGATGACCCAGCAATTCTGCTGGTAGGTGTATACCCACGAGAAATGTGCACATTTATGCACCAGAAGGCACAGTTAGAAGACCATAGCACTGTTTCCTAATAGCCACATATTGGAATGGGAAACGAATTGTGTATATTCGCACAATGGAATATTATTCAGTAGTAAGAATACATGCACTACAATCATTTGCAACAACATGAAAGAATATCATAGTCATGGTGAGCGAAAGAGGCCAGATACAAAAGGGCAGATAGGTGATTCCATTGATGTATAATTCAAAAGCAGCCAAAACTAAACTACCGAGATAAAAGGCAGAAAAATTATTATTTTGGGGGTTGCATAGTGAGTTCTGGGGGCTGGTGTGTTGTTTGATCTATTTCATGTGGAGGCTGATTACCCAGTGTGTAGAATTTGTGGAAGTGACATGCACTTTAGTATGTATGTTGTATCTAACAATTTAAAGAGGGTTTTCATTGTTTTGTTTTAAACAATGAATGCCATGGAGGTCCAAATAAGACGTATCAGGGGTCCGGATTCAGTCTTGGGCTCCCTGTTATGATCAAGTTAACCCAGTGAATGGCTTTGAAGTGGCCAGGCTTTCAAAGCTGCTCCAGTCTGGAGCCTTTTTATTTATTTATTTTTTTTTGGTCAGATATTACTGAAACCTGAAGTTACACTCAGCACTGTGTCTTTACCTGGACCGTGGCCTCCTCCTTCCTCCCCCACTTTCTCTTGGAAGCCCGAGGACAGAGGAAGGTCAGAGGTGAAGGTTTGCCTCACCATCTCCCATTTCCTTTCTACCTTCCTTTTCTGGGGGAGAGAGAGGGTTGGATCACTTTCAGGTGCTTCAGCTTTCTGATAAAAAATATTGCTCAAGATGTAATTATCCCCGGTGAAAGAGGCAGCTCCTTCTGAAAGCGAGTCTGTTCCTCGGGGCAGCTCGCAGAGGCTGTGAGCTGTCAGGGACAGCTGCCGCTGCAAAGGGGTGTCTTGTGTGTGAATGTCCTTTTATTGGAGGAGGGATCACCCTTCAAGGAGACCAGCATTTTATATTCTGATTGGAGGATTACAGAGTGGCACACACACTGGGGTCTCAGCTGCCCCACCCCAAGGTGCTTGTAGCTCTTTAGTCTGCCTTTTAAAAATACATATTTTTATTGAAACAATTGGCTGCTTCCCGCATGCCCCCTACCGGGGATTGAGCCCCCAAACCCTTGACTGAGAATCAAACCAGCAACCTTTTGGTGCATGAGACTATACTCAACCAACTGAGCCACACCAGCCAGAGCTATCATACAATTTTTTCAACAAGCAGAAAAATTACAAGATTAGTAAGATGAATATCTCTATTCACTGCCTAGGTCAGTGGTCAGCAAACTCATTAGTCAACAGAGCCAAATACCAATAGTACAATGATTGACATTTCTTTTGAGAGCCAAATTTTTTAAACTTAAACTTCTTCTAACGCCAGTTTTTCAAAATAGACTCGCCCAGACCGTAGTATTTTGTGGAAGAGCCACACTCAAGAGGCCAAAGAGCCGAATATGGCTCTTGAGCTGCGGTTTGCCGACCACTGGCCTAGGCTCATAATTAGCATTTTTTTCATATTGACTTTATGCATGAATATACATATATTTTCTGAAACATATCAGTAAACTGCAGACACCGACAATTCTTCAGCAAGGACATCCAGAAAAATAAATATAATTCTCTGCATAACCACAAAACCATTATCACATATAACACAATTAACAATAATTCCCTAATATCTTCTAATGCCCAGTCCATAATAAAATTTTCCTGTCTCCAAAATGTCTTTTTATAGCTGTTTTTCAAAAAACCAACGTCTAAAGGCTGAGTGGCTATGTTTCTCTGTCCAACAGCCCTCTGCCCCCTCCCAGCACCTTCTTTCCCCACCTCCCCTCTACGGCATTGACTTTTAAAGCGATCAGGGCAGCTGTCTTACAGACTGTCCTCCTTCTAGATTTATCCCGTTGTTCCCACTTCCCCTCTCTCCCCTCTGTTTCTAGGATTTAGGTCTAAAGTATTGAATACACCCAAGTTAAACAGCCTGGACAAGGCTGCTTCGTAGGTGGGGATGCTGGGAGCTGAGGGTAGGACCCTGAGAGGCACGGCTGGGTGAGGAGGCCACAGCAGTTGTGTCGTGATCAGCATGGGTGAGGAACCATTTTTTCTGCCCAGGTTGGATGTTTATGATAATACAAAATTATTAGCTTAGAAACCAGCCTGCCAAATTTGGTCAAACATTTAATTAACTCACCCCTACTGCCGTGGCAGGTTCAGACCAAATGATTTCTCGGGCCTTATCTGGCCCTGCGGGCTGGACCTTCCCCATCACTTGGCCATCGGCAGGTCTGAGTAGAACGGTGAGCAGCGCGACTCTGACAAAGGCACGGGGACCAAGAGGAGTGCAGAGCTGAGAGCTCAAGTGTCCAGGCTGGGCCCATCTGGTCAGTAGGGGAAGGCTATGGTGACCCCGAGATTTCTGTTTATGTGGCAGAGCAGGAAGAGGGCAGTAACCTAAATGGAAATTAAGGGGTTTAAGGAAGGAGAATGTCACCGCTGCAGGTATTTGGGAATCTGAGTCTGAGTCCGGAGCCCAGAGAAGAGCTCACGCGTGAGTCTCCTTACTCTTTTTCATTGAACTTAACGCAGTGACGGTGGTTCATAACATTGCACAGGCTTCAGGTGTGCCGCATGTCCTTGCAGTGCCACACGGCAGCCTTGACTAGCGGCCTGCCGGAGTTATTTATATTCCGTTCTCTAAGGAGTGTGCTTCTGTGCGATTTGACTCTTCATTAGGGCCCAGGCTCGGAAGTGAGCATGTTGCCTTGCAAATTTGTGGCTGGTGCGGACGACTAGGATTTCTGGGAGGGAAGTCATGTCATAGTTTTGCTGGCCTGTGGAGCAGTCACCGGGTTTGTGTCTCACCCAGCAATCTCACGGGACTCCTTTTGGTGCCTGTAAACGTGGGGTCCTCAGTGCTTCTCGGACCAGCTTCCCCATCCTGTTGGTTCCCTCGTTAGCAGTGGTTCTCAACCTTCCTAATGCCGGGACCCTTTAATATAGTTCCTCATGTGGTGGTGACCCCCAACCATAAAATTATTTTCGTTGCTACTTCCTAACAGTAATTTTGCTACTGTTGTGAATCATAATGTAAATATCTGTGTTTTCTGATGGTCTTAGGCGACCCCTGTGATGGGATCGATGGACCCCCAAAGGGGTCGAGACCCACAGGTTGAGAACCGCTGCTCGTTAGGGAGCTCACAATAGGTTTTCACTTGTGTTCATCCCATATGGGTAGGTGAGGCCTTTTTTAAGATTTTGAAAATAGTATTTTGATGCCCTATCCTAGCTAAACACGCCTCCTGGAGACCCAGGCAGGAAGGTCAGTGGTATTGTCGGTATCTTTGGGGGATTTTTTGTTTCAAGATTCATGTGGGGTCTCAGATACAAGCAGAGAAACCCCTGAGCTCAGCTCAAAGCCTGCTAAGGTCAGTCCCCATTCCCAGGTGCCAAATTCTGTTCCAGGAATCTGTTGCTATGAAACAAGCCATCCCGAACTTAGTGGCATAAAATAATGACCTCTTCTTATGAATGGAAGGAAAAGAAGACTTGTGGGTTCTGTGGGACAGGGATTTGAGCAGCGCACAGAAAGGAGCGTGTGTGGCCGCTCTGTGATGTCCGGGGTCTCAGCTGGCAGATCCAGAAGCTGGGGTGGCTCAGACGTCTGGCGCTGGAGGGCTACTTCCAAGATGGTCTCTTCAGGCACATGTCCGGCACCTTGGCAGGGATGGCGGAAGGCTGGGCTCAATGGGCCGGTTGGCCAGAGCGCCTCTAGCTGGCCTCTCCAGCATGGTGGCCTGAGCAGGTGGCCATAACTTAGCCAAGTGGGAGCTGAGTGGACCTTTATGACTCAGCCTCAGAAGTCACATGGTGTCCTTTCTGCTGCCCTCTAGTGGTCCAAGCAGTCAGAGGCCTGCCTATGGTATGCAAAGCAGGGGATACAGCCCCACCTCGCAGTGGGAAGAGTGTCAAAGAGTTTGGGGCCATGTGAAAGCTGCCAGTGCTCCTTTACAATTCCCTTCCTCTTTGGCTTTTTCTGATGATTTATAATAACCCACATTTTATAAACCACGAGGCTTTGTCGGAACCCTGGGAAGAGCAGACCTTCAGATAAAATCTTTGTCTCCCGTTCCAACCGTCCTCTGGGATTTTTATCTAGTCATGGTATCTTCTTCTTCTTGGTTCCCGTCTTGGGGGTGGAGCTTCCTGTAGGGTACACCCAGGGAATAAACACAACAGGAACTATGCCTGTTGACATGAGAGAATGTCCGTGCTATATTTGGTCAGTGAAGAAAGCAAAGGAAACACAGCGGGGAGGAATATCTGTGAAGGGGCTAAGTGGCTGCCTCTGAATGGAAGGTTGAAGACCTGAGTTCGTTTTTGTTGTTGCCGGTATATCTTTTTTCTCTTTTATATACAAAGCTCAGGCATCATGTAAAGATTAAGCTTGCAGGCTCTGGAGTCAGTCAGAAATGTCAGTTCTCTGTGTCTAGCTTTGTAACCTTGGGCAAATAACTTGGACTCTCTGAAACTCTGTTTCCTCATATGTAAAATGGGGCTAATAATAGGCCAATAGTACCTCCCTCACAGGTGGGATTGTTGTAAGGATTAAATAACACAGTGCATGTAAAATACTTAGCATAGTGTTCAGCATAAAGCAAGCAGTCAAGGTTAGGGATTAGTCTTAGTGGTCTATTAATAATGTTTAAAAATTATTGTTTATAATATTCCGGTAATAGAATCCTTGTGTTTGTGTTGTGTGTATGTGTGTGTGTGTGTTTGTCTGTGTGTGTAATAAACCCAGAATACAAACCCAATTTTGTTGCTAGAAAAAATCTCATAATTTGCTTTCACACCTTTTAAAATCTGTTTGTTCCAGATATATTCCGCCTTTATGAAAGTTTTGAAAATCTAGGGCAGCGATTTCCTTAGAGGGAGCGAGAAGGTCACCAGGAAAGTGTGCTGTCCTATAGATCTTCAGTCTTCTAGTGTAAGCATTTAATCAGGCGAGACTGAGAAGCTAAAAGCAATAGAATAATTGACCTGATTTCTTTTTAATGCAGACGCTTCGTCCTCTGCTGGAACTCAAAAACATCCGTTATCCTAAAAGAAAATATGTGACTTGTTTTGCTGTCAGCAGAACTTTTGTTTTTGGCGCTCAGTAGCTTTCTAGCTAAAACATAGGAAGGACAGACAGGACTTTCAGCTGTGTCTTTAGAGCGACATTCTACCTTACAAACGTGCACCATGTGTCTCACTCTCGCTTGATTGGCAGGTCTCTGATACGGGTGTATCACTCTAATCTCACGGATAAGGACACCAGGGCCCAGAGAGGCTGGGTACCAGTGGAGAAGTGGGGTGATGCTCTTATCCTGCAGACAGAATGGAAGCCCAGGAGCGGGCTGCGCTGTATTGTGGGAGCAGGGCTGTCCGGGCTGAAGAGGGCTCCAATCTCACCCAGCTGCGGGGTGGAAGGGGGGGCTAGAGCAGGAGGTTTGTCAGTTATGCTCCTGACAGACAGGCTGGCGGAGAATGGGCAGACAGGAAGCCCTGGACGGATGGATAAAGAGGGGAATTGTATGGAATGGGAGATACTTTCCTCACCTCCGATCTCCTGGGGACTGTGCTGGACGCTGTGACCAGAACCCCGAGGAAAGGACACAATGTGTTCGTTTTTCTGCCTCGGGTGGGGGACTTACCGGGACAAAGACCCGACTATTTGTTAATGACTTGCTGCGTCTCACTTGCGGCTATAGAAAGTAAGATTTGCTTTTTTCCAAATAATTTTCCAAATCTCCTACAATGAACCTGTGTTGTTTTCATTTATTCATACAAAATGTATGTCTATGTAAAAAGGTCCCAAATGCACACCCTCCTCAACAAAGAATTGCTGTTCCCATCTTGTCGTGTATGTTGTTCAACATCTCTCACAGGAAATGCTTGAGGGCTTGCCGGATTCTTTTCATCCTGACCTCAGCGCTCCCAACGCCTTTGAGATGCAGGCTCTTATATTGTCTCCCCCCCCACTCCCCTTCATATTGTCCTTTTGCAGATGAAGAAACAAGCTCAGAGAGGTTAATCAACTTGTCCAAGGTCACACAGCAGTGAGGGGAGGGATGTGGGTCAATGCCCTTAAACACTCTGCTGTACATCATTGTAAATATAACATAACAAAATTAGTTTGAAAATATATTTTCTGTGATCTATAAGGTGAATTTAGTTTTTTTCTCCTTTCCCTTCCTTCCTTCCTTTCTTTCTTTCTTTCTTTCTTTCTTTCTTTCTTTCTTTCTTTCTTTCTTTCTTTCTTTCTTTCTTTCTTTCTTTCTTTCGCAATGGTGCAGAGGACCTGATGACTTCTGTTTCCTGTGGCTGAAAAGATGGCAGAAGTGAGACCACTGGGCCAGAAGGACCTTCTGAAACCCACTGGGAAACAGGCTTTTTTTATTTGTTTTGTTTGTTCATCCTCACTCAAGGGAACCTGGCCTTTTATGCTCACCATGGAAAACACAGGCCTGGTGGACCCAAAGATCCCCGTGTAGAGGATACGCTAAGTAGGAAATAAAGGTATCGGTGGGCTTTGGGACAGGGATGGCCCTCTCTCTGGCACAGCAGGCTGCCCTGTGTCACCGTGAGGCCCATGTCTGAGGAACTCTCCGGCCTCCTTTGACCTGTTTGCCGATCAGCGTGGTGCACTTTGTGGCCCCACCGCAAAGCATGTGCCACAGAGCGCCCTTGGGCAGGCCTCTCTCCAGGGGCATTGCAAGTGGGGGAGAAAGGATGGTGGCCTCTCGAGAGGTGCGCACGCCGCCCGCTCGGCCACGACCCTGCTGCCCAGGCTGAGTTCCGCTCCAGCTGCTCAGGTGTGAGAGGAGGGTAGAAGGCACGTCCTTCCGTCTCAGACCCAGCGCCCAGCCTGTCCTGTCTTTGTCACTGGGCACGCCTTTCCAGAGGGTCACAGTCACGTTGGTACCTTCAGGCTCTATTCTTCAAGCTGTGAGGACAGAATCTAATTTCTCTGTAGTAGGAGTTTAATTGCTTTCTGTTGTAGCTCCTCACTCTCTGACTGCAGGTGTGGAGGTCTTTGAAGATTAAAATATGAAAAGAAATTAATTATTTAAAGGAAGGCTTTTGAACTTGAGACAGAATAAATGTAGATTAAAATCCAGGAGGCCCACATTGTTAGATACCGGTGGCACAGTCTTCATTCTAGAGCAGCGGTTCTCAACCTTCCTAATGCCGTGGTCCTTTAATACAGCTCCTCATGTTGTGGTGACCCCCAACCATAAAATTATTTTCGTTGCTACTTCATAACTGTAATTTTGCAACTGTTATGAATCGTATCTGTGTTTTCCAATAGGCTTAGGCAACCCCCGTGAAAGGGTTGTTCGACCCCCAAAGGGGTCGCGACCCACAGGTTGAGAACCGCTGTTCTAGAGGAAAGACCAATAGCAGTGAAATCTAACACGTTCTAACTTACAAACGTGCCCTATATGTTTCATTCTTATTTGATTGGCAGGTCTCTGATATGGGTGTATCACTCTAATGGCACAGATAAGGCCACCAAGGCCCAGAGAGGTTTAGTGCCTAGCCCAGGGACACACAGCTTAAAACAACAACAACCACAAAACTAGAGCAGGAATGAGCCCAAGTCCAAAGTCATTGACTTTTAGGTCCACTATTCCTCTGGGTCTGGTTCCATAGAATTGATATCTTGGTTCACGTAGAAAGTGTCCACGAGGCCCTGTGACTCTGGTTCGTTCTATTAACGATGTAACGATTTGCGGCTGAGCAACAGCCATTTGCAAATGTATTGAGAAAGAAAAATAAGTCCCATTATGTCAATGGGGGTACTTAAGCTATCAGAAATTACACAGAAGATTCACTATTGCTTTCAGCGGAGTACGGGCTGTTAGTTATTGAATCCATTGACGATGACAGCACTGTAATGAGGCAATCGAATGGGTTTCCGCAGCTTAATTCTGATCCTGGTGAATGCAGAGAAGCCAGATTTCCATTTGAGGGCCATATCATCAAGCCTGATTGTCTCCCCAGCTCACCGTTATTAAACGCCTGGGGCTGGTGTCGTTTTAGAGGATGGAACAGTAAGTGTTGCTTAATGGGGTAGAGTTTGCAATTGTGGTTAAGCACGGGGTAATTGGATAGACCCAGCCTCCTGCAAGCCCAGTCACTTTCAGGATAAGGTCTCTCTTCTTCCTCTGCCACCTTGTCATCCCAATGGGAAAAGAGTCGTGTCTGCAACATAGCTGTGTGGTTGGTATGGTTGCAGACACGACTCCTTTCCCAGGTGCCTCCTGGGTTCCTAACAAGAAATCAGTAAGACATCCACTGCTATTAATACTGCAAAGTGTAGTGGGTTGTGCACAGGTGTGCGCAAACGTATATGTGCATGTGTGCACTTTAGGGCTATGGGAATGGCTAGAAAGAAAAAATGGGACCCAGAGACCTCATTTCTTGTTTCAGTGCATCTCTTTGATGACTTGAAAATCCTGGGCAAGTTGTTTAATTTCTTTGGGACTCAGTTTTCCCCATCTATAAAATGGGCTTATTTAGATTATCTCTAAACTTCTTATTTGTATAAGCAGCAATTTTCAACCTTTCCCATCTCATGGTACATATAAAGTAAACACTAACATTCTGCAGCACACCAGCAGTATATTTTTTGCAATTTGAAAACAAATAGGTCTAATTTTGATTCATTCACACTGGATGGCTATTATGTGTTGGCTGTTGTCATTTTTTCGTTTGACAATCTAAGGGAAAAGAGGTCAGTGCCTCTGACTAAATAGACAGGTGTTGCATCTTTGAAACATTCTTGTGGCACACACCAGTTGAAAATCGTTGCTATAAGACATTCTTAGAATCTGTAATTCTTTTTCCATCTCATACAGATGACAAAACCTCACCAGTGGGGAAGGCACAGGTTGGTTGGGTGGGAGAGGAAGGCAGTAGGGATTGGTGGGGAGTGTGGTGAACTGAGCTCCTTTTGAAGGGGTCCCAATACTCAGGAATAGCTGATTACTGCCATGTAGGAGAGCAGGCTCCACACGGCCAGCTTTTCCTGTTTGCTCAGGAGAAGCTGGAATATAGATTTTCATATAAAATATAGCCATTTTAAAATGTTAGCAGCTAATTAGAAATGAAATGGCCTGCTTTTTGGCCTCTGAACCAGCCATATTGCCAGGCCAGCATCACTCCCAGGTGAGACCACCCTGAGGGCAGGGTGAACATTGTCTTATTTTAACTTTCTTTTTCACACTAAGACCCATAACATAGTAGTTTTGAGAGCACCAAGGAGGAGATGGAAAAAGTCCCTAATCTGAAAGTGACATTATATGTTTTTATAGCTCCCTGTGCACAACATGGTTAATCACATCATCCTGCAGGGCCCTCTGCCAGGCAACTGAAAGGTCCTGGTGCCCCTAAATCGTTCTCAGACACCTGAACCCCACCATTTGTGCTGGAGGCTCCACCCTCCTTGGACCCAAGCATAAAACTTACCGTTTTAACCATTTTAAGTGTGCAGTTTTGTAGCACTAAGTACATTAACATCATCGTGCTACCATCACCATCATCCATTTCCAGACTTTTTTCACAGAAAAACCAAAACTCTGTCCCCATTAAATGATAACTCCTAATTTTCCCCTCCTCCCAGCCCCTGGCAATCACCATTCTATTTCCTGTCTCTATGAATTTGACTACTCTCTCTCATGTCAGTGGGATCATACAGTATTTGTCTTTTTGTGATTGACTTATTTCACTTAGCACCATGTCTTCAAGTTTTATTTGTGTTGTAGCACGTGTTCGAATTTCCTTCCTTTCTAAGGCTGAATAACAGTCCATTGTGTATAGGCCACATTTTATTTATCCACTCATTCACCAATGGACAGTCGGATTGCTTCTACCTTTGAGGCTATTGTGAATAATGCTGCTATGAACATGGGTGTGTAAATGTCAATTTGTGGTCTTGCGTTTAGTTCTCTTGGTATATACCCAGAAGTGGAATTGCTGGGATATATGGTAATCATATTTTGAATTTGTTTTAGGAATATCCATACTTTTTTCCATAGCAGCTGCAACATTTTTACATTATTTCTAGCAATGCACAAGGTTCCAATTTTTCCGAATGGTTCCTCTTTCACCAATACTTATTACTTTCTGTTTTTTGCTTTTGTAAGGAGTGTAATGGGGTATTTTTTAGGGCTCCAATAAGGTGAAGAGAGAGATAACATGAAGGACCTGGAATATTTGAAGGAGTCCTTGAGAGGAAGCAGTGTAAGCCACTCCATCACACACAACTGCGCTGCCCAATAAATACAACTAAAATTCCACTTCCTCTATTGCACCAGCACAAGTGCTCAGTAGCTACATGTAGTGGTAGGTGGCTGCCATATTGGACAGTGCAGATCTAGAACATTCCATGGTGACAAAAGGTTGCATAAGACAATGCTGCTATGGAATTTACAAAATGCATGCACACAAATACATCTACTTTTATATTTGAGACTCCAATATTGGCCCAAGAGGGCCCAGTGAATTGATTTGTCATGCAGCCTCTGTTTCAAGAGGGAACACTTTCATACACTGTTTGAAAGCAGAGCCCCCAGATTCCTGGGCCAGTGTCCCATCCCATGTTCCCTTCCTCTCACCACAGGTGCATATGGAACATGAAGGGCAAGTGGGGATGGATGGTGGACATTGATTATAAAGGGTTCCAGCTCACAGCATTCCCCAGAATTCTTTGTAAAGATGAGCCGTGTGTTTATTTTCTGTGTGCTCTGCTAATATGTCTTGCCTAGTGGTTTATTGAAGTAATGGGCCAGATGGTCTAAGGGTTATCTTGCCCTCATGCAATCACATTCCTGACTGCAACAGGCCCAGGAGATTCCATGACCTCCTATAGCCAATTCTCTCTTCTTCCACAGTAATAAAATGTCAGCTGGGCACATGGCCACTCAGAGTAAAGACTACATTTCCCAGCTTCTCTTGCAGCTAGCTGTGGCCATGTGACCAAGTTCTGGCCACCGGGATGTTAGTGGATGGTCATCTATTTTAAGAGATGATTGGCAGGCCTATGCCCTCTGCCTTTCCTTTCTGCCTTATCCCTTCCTTCATATTATTGTCTGCAGCTGCCCCTGGGAACCCTGAGCACAAGGTCAAATATTAAGGATGAAGGAGGGGAGCAGAGCCACCACGTAACTCTGAACTGCTAATGTTTGGCTTTTTCTGTGAAAGTCACTAGTTTTTGGGGTCACTGTTACTTGAGGGTGAACCCAAGCCTAGCTGATAAGCCAGGTGCTGACAGTGGCTCGCTCTATGTCAGGCCCTCTCTATGAACCATTGACCCTCAGAACCTTCATCAATGAGGAGTTCTCAACTGGGTATGATTTTGCCCCCCAACCCCCAAGGGATATAGGCAATGTCTGAAGACGTTTTTGATGGTGCTGACCAAGGGGAGTGTGTGTGTGTGTGTGTTACCGATAACTAGTGGGCCAAGGCCAGGGATGCAGCTAAACATCCTACAACGCACAGGAACGCCTCCACGACGAGAATTATCTGGTTCCAAATGTCAGCAGTACTGAGGTTGCAAAGCTGGCTTTTGTTTTGTTTTGTTACAAAAAAGAAAATTGAAGTCAAAGGGCATGTCACTTGCCTGATGTGGCACAGCTTATACGTGGCAGTCAGGACTCGGACCCAGGCGGTCTCAGTAAGAGGTGGGGGTTGGTGCGCACGTGAGATGAGGCACGGGAGGCATCCCCCCAAACACCCTGCGAGTTCCCACCTCGTCTCCAGGAGTCCAGCAGCTCCTGGCGCTGAAGCTCACTGTAAGAGCGACCTTGAGGCTGGTCTCCTCCTCTTTCACTGTATGAAAAGGGGTGGAAAAGCCCACATGCCTGTGGTGAGCCCAGCGCAGCACAGCACTGACCAGTCAGGGTCCCCGAGGCCCTCTGTCCAGATTGAACCCGTTGGTGCCAAACCATGAGGAATGGCAGGGAGAGATCTGGAGGCTGGGCAGGGGACCCGGGGGGGAGGGGTGCGGGGGAGGGACTGTGTGCTCACTGGTTCGTCACAACCTGCATGGCCCTTCTGCTGCACATCGGCCACCTTTCAGCTCGAGTAGATGTAGAGCTTGCTCAGGTCTGGAGAGAACCGGGCCTCCTTCGGAAGGAGGACTCTGAAGGGCTGGTCTCCCTTAACTTCCAAGTTATCCCGCCCACTTTTATCCAGTGGGTTTGAGGAAATTAAAACACACCCACCGTGCTGATGAAAGGCTGAAGGTGGGAGGTGATGCCTAATGAGCGCCACCCAAGCCCAGGAGCTTTGCTGTAGCTCTCACTTAGTCCCCACAGCTGTCCTGGGAGGTGGGCTTATCACTGGCCCCCATTTTGCAGATGGTGAAACAGAGACTCAGAGAGACTTGGGACCACTTTCAGGGTTTTACACAGGAAGTGAATTCAGGAGTTTGTTCACACGACCACCCCATGGGGTGGGGGGAGAGATCTGGCCTTAAAGAGCATTTGGCTCACTAATGTTGCTCTGTGGGCCTCAGCACCTAAAGGCCACCAGGGCAGAGAGAGTCACATTGCTTTTGTTTCCTCGATGACTTGGCCCTGGACTCCAGGGCCCTGCCTCCCCATTTGCATTTCCTGGCTGCCTCCCTAAATCAGCCCTAGCCCCAGGGTCCTTGTGCCCCCCTCCTCTACCCCCCTGGCAGGACTGAGCTGCCTCTGGATTAGGGAGGTGCTGATGATTTGATAGCTCAACCTAGGGACTTAATTGATCCCCCAGCCAGTTGGAAAAATTTCCTCCCTCTCCTAGCTGTTTTATCTCTCAGCCCCTGGCACCACTTTAATTATACTGAGGTCTCGTCAGATGCCTCAAAGGAGAGAGAGAATTAAAAAAAAAAAAAAGTCAAGCCATCAGGACCAGGATGAGTTTCCTTCCTAGACCATTTGGAAGGCAATTGCTGGTTATCGCCTCGAATCATCAGCTTTCACCTGAGACGGGCCGGTGTCCTCTGAGACCCGGGGAAATGAGCAATGAGGCGCCCAGAAGCTTAATCTTCTCAATGGGCCTGGCCTGGGTTGATGGGATATGACATCCTCCAGCCTCCTATTTCTCCTCT